>WYEA01008738.1:0-28108 GCA_033558465.1 Alcedo atthis | reverse complement strand
GTACTTATAAATGTATGTATGTATGTATGTAGCATGCTCTTTAGTTCCAAAAGTTCAATTAGGGGTCTGCAAAGAGAAACTCTAGTTTACCCATCTGAATTTATCATCATTGGTAGGGATTATTTTTTTAATCACAATTTTATGGTAAGATATAAAAGTTAATTCTAGACTAGGGAAAGAAAAGAAAATCCATTTTCTGAAAAACATTAAAAATTGCACAATATTGTAGCACTTGGCTGCATAACGTAAAACTGTACCTGGGTAATAGCTGCTAATGTGCTAGGAACATAAACAGGAAGATACCAAGAACCTTGCACCTCAACAGCACTACACACTAACACAATGAACAGCTTCTGAAAAAATGCCATCAATGTATTATGTATAAAATAGATCTGTACTACACTTCAGTGTCATCCATGCGTGACTTTTTGTTCCTTTGCTATAATTACTCAGCATAGAGAAGGAAAGTTAATTTCCATTTATCTGGGGCTTCTCTAAAAGGAAACTTTTAAAGTAGTAGGAACTTTTAGGGAACTTCTGAAAAAAATGCAAAACTAGACCAGAGAGTTCTCAAATTTATAAGTAAAAATCTCCTGGGACAACACAGTTTGGAAAAGCTGAGTGTACCTTGAGAAAAAGATACAGTCAGAATGTACTTAGCTATTTCACATGATTTTTTGGCTGTCACTCTTCATAATAAATACAGTAGGAGGCATTTGATGGGAAAAATAATAATAATATCTTTGCAATTTAGTTGGACCATCTTAAGAAGATGCCACTACACTCCTCAGCTGGAAGCTACTGTTCTGACAGCTGTGATGACAAAAATCAATCACGTGACCATTTCAGTGCAAAGTCACAAGGTTAGACAGTTTTTGTTTTCTATATTAGTTAATAAACCAATTTTTATAAACTGATCAATTTCTGAAGTTCTAAATTTTTGTCTAATAGAGTTATAGGAAATACAACTTTATATTATCTGCAGATATTCTGTAAATTTAGTAAGTTCCCTCTATAGTCATCAAGGAGATACAGGCCCACACTGGATTAGGTATGATTAATGCCCACTGAAGTGTTTACCACTTGCAAATATTTTAAACATAAAAATTTCATGCTTCAAAATGCTGGTGATACTATAAATTTTGTTAATCAAGGAAAACTACTAAAATGTTGCATTAAGTACTGTAAAGTTTTTCTTCAGTCATCCACTATGACTGTATTGTTTAGGAATAAAACCTATGACACTGTGAAATTAAAATTTCTTTGTGATATTAATTATTGATACTATACTAGACTTTCTGGTCTAATAGACACAATTAATTAAAAATGAAATAGATAAATGAAAGGGTAAAGTTCTTTGTTTATGTGAAATGTTAGATATTTGTGAAGTTTTTCTGACTATATACATATCATTATGTCTGTTCATTTTTAAAATTAGTAAGACTGACTAAACAGACCAATTTTGTGTCACATTTGTTGCTGGTTTTATATTTTTACCAGAACTATCTCCTCTAGTGATTATATCTTCATTCAGACTGATGGTAACCCTGGCATGGAGCTCTGCAGAAGCAGCAGAAGCTGACCTGCAGGGCTGTCTGCCATTTGTGATGAGTATTAAATCAGAAATTCTTTGTAATTCTGTCACAAAGGCAGGAAAAAACCCCAATTATGTAATATATGATTTCTACATTTTGCAGTGGAGAATACTGTGAAACCTACCTAAGTTAGGTATTTCTGTGGGTGGATGTGTATGAGCCTGTAGCCTGTCTGTCTGACAGGCTAATTGTGTTTTTTAGAACACTTTCAATAACTAGGTCAATATTACTGAAAAAAATATACATAAATACAACATATTTAAATAATATACATAAAATATACACAAACCAACAAAAAGAACATAGCAGAACTCTTTCATTTATCTTGAGCACTGACTAGACCAACATGCTGCAAACATCGTAAGCAATCATAGGTTGCTGCACTGAAACAATACTTCCTTGGGAGTATTTAAGACATCTGTTATCCATGATACTTCCACTTCATAAGCAGTATAACAGTTGGTGCCTTTTGACCTCAAGTGCTGCCTTAACATCTGTCAATACCTCTACTAAGTTACCTGCAAAAATGGATTTTGAGTAGTTTTGTTGTGCTGTGAAACAGAACTGATACATATACAAGCTGTTACCTGGCCTTGGTTTTGAAACAGCTGAAATGGAACAAGAAAAGGCAGGTGATCAGACAGGAGATGCACAAGCTGCACAATGAAAAATGTAATAGCTTGTAAATGGTGAGAGAAGGAAAGAGGACATTGAAAGACAAGGAAGAAGGCAGATAACGGTAGCTTTGAAACAGATATTTTGCCTTTTAAAATTACCCTTACTAATTCCAGACATACCATTAAAAAAAAAATAAAAATAATATTTTCAGAATGATAGGTATTCTCTTAAAAGCATGGAAATAAATTTAATATACAAATACTTCTGTCACAAAAAAAAAAAAAAAAAAGAAAAAAGAAAGAAAAAAAAAAAAGAAAAAAACAAACCACACACACAACCTTATCATTGTGGTCCAAGATCCATTTACCGTGTCCACTAGTATTACCACCTCAGAACATAAGGCCATTTACTTGAATATCTAAATATGGCTTGATGGTACCTATTTTGAAACAGATAAAGTACAAGACTGCAAATTCTGGGAGTAATGATTAGAAACCTTTGTATTTTTCTATAGCTTTACATACTCCAGAGTTATGTTTCTTCTCAGACTTCAGTTGACTCTATCAGTTTTTCAGTCTCTTGTGACATGAACCATGTACTGAAAAATGCAAACACTCCTGTTCAGAGTGTAAGATATGATATTGAATTTCAGTAACCTGAAATCAGCAGTATGTCTCAGTTTCCCATTCCTGAGTTAAAACTGCTAAATTAACAAACAAACAAACAAATAAAGGTACAGTATGTATCTTCATATGTATTTTGTACCATATTTTTAGAGAAGTGAATTGTGCTCTGATTACAGAGATATTATAGAGAATATTTCCAACTAGTGTCTCCTGTTTCTGCATGCAGTTATCTCCATGCAAATCAGCTATTCAAGGAAGCATTTTGCATACTTGCAATTTAAAATAATTAAACATAAATAATAAGAATAAAAAACAAATACAAGGAACAAAACCAAATCAATTTAAAAAAAATCACAAACAACAAAAAAGTCACCCACAAGTTTTATACCCTAAGATAAATGATGCAAAATAATTTTTTTTAATGTGAAAAATATAACAAGCTAGATAACCACATAACTTGTGTAACCATGAAGACAATATTTCATAAATACTTTTGAAACCTAGTGACAAATATTAGTGGTCAGAGATTCCTTTAATAAGAAATAAAATATGAGGATACCTTTTCTAACAGTTTTCAAACGTTACACAATTTGAAAATGTTGCTGACTGAAAATTTATTAAATTCTGTCTGATTCTCATTTCAAGTTTCTCTTTACAATCTGCGATAAATAAAGGTTATTACTTATATATTTGCTTCTAGACTACAACAAGCTAATACTTTGTATTTGTAGAATTAAGTCATATACATAGCAAAACAACATGAAGAAAGTATTTGAACTATTAGCCCTGGTTTTATTCTTGGAAGTGTCAGGTGGAACTTTTAACCCTTACATTTCAAAGTGATACACAAATTTTTTTTTTTTCCTGTTTTCTTTTATCAAATAAAAAGTATTAGCAAAGTCTTCACAAATGTATTTGAACAATCAACGTGTTCATTATGTCAACACTTAGGATGTTTCTTGTCTTTTCTGATTTTCATTAAATTGGTCTATTTTGTGGGTGTTTTTGGAAAAAAAAATAAAAACTAAACAAAAAAACACCACACCACAAACTAGAACAAAAAAACCAAAACCAACAAACCAAGCAAAACAAACAAGGAAACAAACCTTCAACATCACTGTAGAACCTCATTCCCTGAAAAATTACAGAGAAAATACTATTTAAATAAATGATCTTTGTATTGAAACTGGGCATGAGACAACTTCCCTGTTACTAGATTTTGTCTGCAGTCATTTGAAGCTGGCAAAGATGCTCCTCAGTCCTCACTCTGCAGTATTTACCAAATTAGAATTAAAGCTACTTTCTGTGGTAGTCAACAGTAAAATAATTTCTGTGGTGACAGTTTTCCATGAGATGACTTGGACATGTACTTCTTTTCTCCTGCACACTATTTAACCAAATTCTTTTGAGATTTGTTGAAATCTACTCTCTCTTCCATATTTATGTAGAACAGTTATTGAAGCAGAAAGACAGATGTCCTCAGTAGACTACTTTGTTTTCCTCAAATTCATAATAATGTGAGATCATATATTTGAGAAGTCACAGCAATCTGGCAAAGTTCCTACAGATTGGAAAAGGGGAAACATAAACCCCATTTAAATAAATAAATAAATAAATAATGTATATATAAAAGAAAACCCAGGGAACTACAGACCAGTCAGCCTCACCTCTGTGCCAGGTCAAATAATGGAGAAGATCCTCCTGGTGTCTGTGTTAAGACACATGAAAAATAATGAGGAGAACAGTGACAGCCAACATGGTTTCACCAAGGGGAAATCATGCCTGACTAATTTGTTGGCCTTCTATGACAGTTACAACTCTGGTTGATATGGGAAGAGCAACTGATGTAATCTACCTAGACTTGTGCAAAGCATTTGACACTGTCCCACATGACATCCTTGTCTCTAACGTGGAGAAACATGGACCACAGGGTGGATAAGGAACTGGCTAGAAGGTTGTACTCAAAGGCTTGTGATCCATGGATTGATGTCCAGGTGGAGATGAGTGACAAATACAGTTCCTCAGGTATCTGTTCTGCATTCCATGTTGTTCAACATCTTTGTCAGAGACAAGGACAATGGCATCAAGTGCACCCTCAGCAAGTTTCACAATAAAACTAAGTTGCGTGGTGTGATGGACTCACTTGAGGGAAGGGGTGCCATCCAGAGGGATCTTGACAGATTTGAGAAATGGGCCAAAGCAAACTGCATGAGGTTCAACAAGTCCAAGTGCAAGGTCCTGCATCTGGGCTGGGGCAATCCCAGATAAAACTGCAGACCAGGTACAGAGTGGGTTGAGAGTAACCCTGAAGAGAAGGACTCAGTGGTGTTGACTCACTAAAAGCTCAGTGTGACCTGGCCGTACGCTTATGTGGCTCAGAAGGCCAGCTGCATTCTAGGATCCATCAAGAGGAGAGTGACCTGCAGATCAAGAGACATGATTCTCCCCTTTTACTCTGCTCTTGAGACTTGTCTTCAAATACTGCATCCAGTTGTGGTGTCCCCACCATAACAGGCATACAGATATGTTGGAATGAGTCCAAAGGAGGGCCACAAAAATCTAGGGGTTGGAACACCTTTGCTATGAGGACAGTATGAGGGATCTGAGATAGTTCAGCCTGGAGAAGATTCCAGGGGAGCCTTATAACTGCTTTCCAATACCTGAAGAGATCCTACAGGAAGGCTGGAGAGGGATTCTTCACAAGAGTCATCAGCAATGGGAGGAGGGCAAATGGTTTTAAACTGAGAGAAAATTAAAAAAAAATCATGGGAGAATATGAAACCAAGCCCTAGAAAAAAAAAATGAGCTAAGAATAGAAAGGACTCATTAAATTATAAAATCACTCTGAAAGTGCATATGGTACGGGTGAAAAGGGAAAGTTGTATTTTCCAATAGGGGAGAAAAATATTTTTTTAATAGGAAAAAAAAAACGTCTTTAGTCTATTTGTTTCTATTTCTAGAAGTTGGCAGAATGGAAAAAGTATACAAGTTTTAGCTAACTGGAAAACCATTGCATTATCAACAGCTACTAATATTTATTCAGCATATTTCAAGTTTCTCTAGTGAACAGTCAGTTAATTACATTTACAAATAGTAAGGGCAGTAGAAGAACAACTGATGGTGTATGAAAAGATTTTAAACTTCAGATGACACATTTACAGTAAGTATATAAACTCTGCAAGTCAACTGTGTCAAATTAAACCTACTCATGCTGAACTATTAGCAGATAGTCATAGAGCATTTAAAAAGTTTCAACTTAGACAAATGCATGAAAAATAAGCTGTAAGTCAGTCAATTAGCTGATAAATGAGAAACTCATAAATATTTTTCATGTCTTAAATGTCCAGGCAATAGCAATGTTAGGGCAAATCTTGAAAAGTATTATTTTATTTGGTAACATACTGAATACAAAATAGAATTAAATTCAAGGGAAGCTCTTCTCATCCTCTCCTCTGGACTAGTGAGACTACGTCTGGAGTATTGTGTCCAGTTCTGGGTTCCTCAGTTCAAGAGAGGGGGAAATACTACAGAGTCCAACAGAGAGCTACAAAAATGATTAAGGGACTGGAACATCTCTCTTACAGTGAAAGGCTGAGAGACCTGAGGCTGTTAAGACGGCAGAATAGAAGACTGAAAGAGCATCTTATTAATGTTTACAAATATCTAATGAGTGAGTGTTAAGTAGAAGGAGTCAGTCTCTTTTCAGTTGTGCCCTGTGATAGGATGAGGGGCAGCAGTCACAAACTGTTAAAAAAAAGAAATAACTAAATTCCCTAACAATACTTGGTTCATCAAATGATATGCAAATCAATATGTTTTTTGAAGTATATCCATCTGAATTTTCTCATTGCTAGAAAAAATGGAAAAAACCCCAAAAACCTGACTTTTATTTTTGACCCAGAAAAAAAAGTAATGTTTTAATCTGTGACCAAAAAAATACTTACATGATATTCTTTTTTTTGTGTAGTAGAAAAATAGTATGTGAATTATTATGTAAGTATCCTCCCAGCAGAAATAGCTATTAACCACAGGAACAAGGTTGTTCAATTGGCTATTAAATAATATGATTATAAATATAAATTATAAACATAATATTAAAAAAATGCATTGCAGTTTTCAGATGAAAAGGAATTTGATTACTCTAAGAAAATCTCTGCATGGAACTCACTAGAAAACAATATATTTATAGTAATACCATCCATACTCATACTTTACACATGTAAGGTTTCCACAGCTTTTTATAAAGGTGCATCTTGTAGTTAACAAAGCCAGTATCTGCTCACTTCCACTAATAAATGCAACCATAAGTACCTCTTCACATTTTTAAAGCAATAATAATAACAACATTTTAATGTTTAATGCTTAAAAAAAATAAAAATGATGCCTGTATTAATCAAGTGTTCATGGCTGTGGGTTTTGGGGCACTTTTTGTGCTTATTTCCTCAGTGTTAAAGGCAGTCAATTAAAGCACTTGCCTTCTGATACAACACCATTCCACCCTTTTTGTGTCCATGAGCTACTCTCTTTCAAGAGCTAACATAGCAAATTAGAATGTACCAGCCCATTCCATTAAGTAATGTCCAGTGAACAGCAATAAGGGAGTAGACTACCCTCACTGCACCTCATAGTGTCCAACAGATAAAGAAAGGTAGACAGCCTGAGTGCTTAATATTTTTTACTTTTACATATATATACGTGTCAGTAGCCCCTAATATTCAGAAGAATTGAATCCCTATGTATATATACTTTTCAGTGAAAGTAAAGGAAACTGGCATTTCCAAAAGGAAAAATATATATATATATATATATATAAAATTATGACAATAAACAAAAAACTATAACATTTTAAATAGCAAGTCATAGAATCATCTAGTCTACTGTTAAACATTTCTTAAGATCTCACCTCTAGTAAAATCAACCTTTGGCAATAACTCTCTTGATTTCTGTTCACCTCAGAAATAGCTATAAATAGTCTGATTGCTAGTTTAGGGATCTTTGATAGGTGCCATATTTTATTTGATATGAACCCAGCCAAGGATTTAAAAATATTAACTAGAGTCTAAACATTGTGAGGCACTTAAACTAACCCTTTGTGATGAATATTAAAACTACATACACTTCTACTCTAACATTAATATTGTCTATAGTCAGACTGTATGTTTCATAAAGGAAGAATGTGAATGTTTTTGAGATCTAATTTTTATTTTGGTTGTAGAACTGAAAGAATTGCAAATAAGAACTTAATTAATGAGAATGAATAGAAAAGTAAGAATCCATGTAACTTTTCAAAATATTTTTAGAAGTCCCTGGCAGTAATCTTAGAATTAAAAAGTAACAGAATAGAATGTTTTGAGTTGGAAGGGAGCTTGATAATATCATGTTGTCTCTCTCTAATCACTTCCTTGTCTTCAATTTGTTTCAACATAAATTCCAGGAAAATTTGCTTCATGATCTTAGCAGTCACAGAGATGAGACTAACTGGTCAATAGTTTCCAGAGTCCTTATTTTTACACTTTAAAAAAAAAAATTGATACAATGTTTCTTTTCTTTTTCTAGTCACTGTGACCTTAGCTTCCCTGCCATGACTTTTGAAAAACGATGCAAAGTGACTTTGCAACTAAATCAGGCAGTTTGCTCAGGACCCTAGGATGAATCTTATCATGTTCCATGGTCTTAGACATATTCCTCATGTGGTTTCAAATTCAACCTTCTTCTATGATAGGAAACACTTCTTTCCCCCAGTGCCTGCCCTGAGGATCAGGGATGTAAGATAGGAATCTTGAATCAACTGATATTAGCATCAGTGTATCCTCATTCAAGTGCTGTAACACTGATGTCAGTAATGTTTTAGGTGTCCTATATTGTGATACATGGTCTCCAGCTTTCGCTCCAGAAGAATATGAGGTTCTTAAAATTCATGTGTCACATCCACTATCACTATACAGATTTCTCAGCTATACTAATGTATCTTAAATGGTGCTTGACACATACTTTAGGGTTCTAATTTACTTGCTTTATTCCATACTTCTGACATTACACACACAAGATTTATTCCCTCTGTATACTTTTTCAGTTCCCAAAGAAGTTATTCTTTTTCCTGAAGAAGTAACTGGCTTTCAGGTGAACAAACCCCTTCTATCCACTTATCAGAATATTCATAACTGTATCAGGTCCAATTTAAAACATATGCTCTAGATAATATGTTAATAAATTCCAAGTTTTGGACTTAAGAGCATAATATACTGTTCAAAGATTTGCCCACCATTACTGCATTACTTGCACTGAGTACATGGAGTTTTTGAATATGTAATGAATACAGAAATATAGTATTAATATAACCAAGCAGAGTATTAATTTTTATTAGGCTTCATTTGTGCTGATTTTTCCATTAATGTAAAATACCATAAATGGGCATAAGTCAATTTTACCATTAGAGAGTCTCATACTCTTCTTTTTGAATGCCAATTTACAGAACTACACATCAAAGTAAAATCAGACTACCATATTTTACACATAGATGGGTGTGTGCTATACTAAATGCATGTCAACAACATTCTTATGTAGGAATAAAAATAATAACCAATAGGAAGAAAGTGGTTAAGGAATAAGAGAAATCATAGTCCATATGGCTGGCAATTTACAGAGTTGTTTATTTTCTTTTTGTTGTTTAAATACAATACCATTTCTTTACTTTTCTCCATTCTGTTATTAAGCTTATTGCTGCTTTTGAATTAAAAATCAGTAATTATTTTAGTTGATTTTCTATTATATGGTATCAAAATACAGATGTGAAGATGTGAGGCTGCTTTTGAATTAACCTTGCCTATGCATAACATCTGAAATATCAGAAACAGCTAAAACTTTGAGTACAAAACAAGACTCCTACTTTGAAAGCATCTCTCCAGTTTTACACTAATACATTATCATAATGTCTGTTGACTTATCAAAGTAAAAATCTTCCTTCACATTTTTGAAGATATCTACATGTCCAATTATTTCTCCACCTGAATGTTTCAAAATACTGGGAAAATACTAAAAATATAATAATCTATTTAAAAAGCTGAACAAGGATCTACTAAGTAATTTACAAATAACTTGTAATACAAATTATATGACAGAATTCAAGCTCAAAACTTTATTTTGATAGATGGAGAAATCAGAGAAAAATTAATGAACTGAAACTGCTTCACCATTCTTTAGGGCAATTCAATGAAAATTTTAATAATACACTGAACCCAATGAGCAAGATAGTTGTGATGAACATAAGTCATGTACAATATCTGGTTTGAAGTATTATATTAACATGAAAAATAATCAGAATTTTTATATATACTATGTTCATATATATAAATTGCAAGGATTCAGAGTCAATTAAGAATAAAAAGTTCAGCTGGTTTTGTTTGTCACACACAGGCTGCGTAGTGAAAAATACAGATACAGCATGAAATTCCTCATTCTGTTTCATCCTCTTCAGACATCTCATCAAATGAAAATGCAGATTTTTGGGATTTTTTTTTTCAAATAATTTTTATTACTTATGTATGGTGGTTATGTTTTACAGCCTTGTTCATGAGAGACAGGAGACAACACTTACTTTATTTAAAACCATTGCTGGTGTTTCTCAAACTAAGGAATTCCAGCCAATTCATTTTAAGACTGTTTGTTGTGATCTTTTAAATATTAAGATAACAGACCATACAGCTAATTAGTATAAATCCAAAGATTTTTCTAGTTACTTTATAAGTGGATTTTTCTGAACTATGCAAAGGAACTTTTTTAATTAGTTTTCACTCCTCTTAATGATCTGTGCTTAAGCCTACCAAGATCTCCACTAATTCTTCATATCTTCAACATCTTTTTCAGAACTAATGTTCAAACTTTTCTACACCATGCACTTTTGTGTAATTGTATGCACCTTTGTGCAATAAATATCACATGGAATGTGAAAGGAAGAAAATAATAATTTCTTTATCAGCCATCAGCATTTCTTTGGAATTGACAGGACATTTGTACATACTTGACTCAGACTCCTTGAAGTGAGGGAGTGTCTGTTGGAGATCTGAGAGTTCAAATGTGTTGTGAGGTTTCTATGTTTTCTATGTTTTCCGGGGATGCTGGCTGCTGGGGAAAGGGAGAATAGTGAAGAGGGAGAAGCCAGATACATGAATCCTTGCTTCTCCATTCAGGAAGATCAATGAAACTGTGTCATTTTTCAGCAAAGGAATCCTAGAGAAAGACTCAAAGTGTGGAATTAATTTCAGGAAATGCAGCTGTTTATGGTTGTAGGTATATATTTAGACTAGGTGGCCTAGATTCCTCTTAGAGACAATGGAAAGAAATAAAACTTTTAAATCATGGGTTATATGTTTCTAAATATGAATAAGACTTACTTAGAGATTAAGACTTCCAAACATAGGTATCCAAATGTAAGCTAAGCATCTAAGTTCCACCGACACTCAATGAAATATCTAGTCTTGACCAAAGTATAATTAGTACTGTTTCAGATGACTTGGCATGTCTTAGGATAGTTTTCCAGAAAGGTTATGGAATTTCTTTCTCTGGAGACTTTTAAAACCTGACTGGATACATTCCTGTAGAATATGCTCTAGGTGAACCTGTTTTAGCAAAAGGTTTGGACTACATGATCCCCAGAGGTCCCTTTCAATCCGAGATCACAATTCTTCTGTGATCTCAGATGCCTAGGATGCTCATGGAGCTCACAGGTATGACACAGGACCTGTGAATGAACTAGAATGAACTAGGCAGCTAGAGGCCTGGTGGGATACCCCAGGAAACCTAAACATTTAGAAGTTGAGTTCTATGCTAAATGTGTTTAAACTGAGCTGAGACACATTCTTTTCTTTAATACTATACTGACTAGACCTCTGATGACTGCAATAAGACATCCAGTTCACATCTGTGTGATGGTATTTAGTCACTTAAATTTGGTGTCTTAGTTTACATTTAAATAGTACTTGTTATTCCAAAATTTCATACGACCTTTAGAAGTTCCCATGATTTGTCCCCATTGACTCTGCAGAAAGCTGAAGGTGACTTGCTTTGCATGAGGCATCTTTGCTCTGCGTGAGTGAGAAATTCAGAACAATGACTATACTGAAACTCAGCTTCAGAATTTAATGATGAAAAAAAATCTTAATAGCCACATCTACAAATCTGATGCACAAAATCTATAATCTGTGTTTTCAGGAAGTTTAGGTCTTCTGTCAGAATTAGTGCATTAATAGATAGAGAGAAGGGAAAAAAAAAAAAAAAAGAAAATTAGTATCTGGTTGCTTCCTCTCTGCCCTTAATACTGTCAATTTAGCTTGTCAATTAGTGTCAATTGTGGTTACATTGATCTGTGTGCTTCATAGATTCTACCTAGAATTAGACTCATTCTACAAACTCAGATACTACAGTGAAGTCCATGCCTTCCAACTTTCATTCACTGAATTAAGTATTAAGGCTTCTTTTCTATGGAGTCTGGCTTAGTTTCATCTTTCTTCTTTATTTACTGATTTTTTTTAATTTGACTGATACTAACAAAATGAACAAAATTGTGCCCTGTTAATTTGGGGTGGTATTACATAAATGATTATGTATTTATTTAATAATTAAGTAAAAAAAAAAAAGAAGGTATTTTTAAAGTAAATTAGCTGATATTTTTTGTCTTATTCTGATTCTATTTGTATTTTACTAAATTGAGGATGTGTTCCTGAAGCCAACAGAGACAAAAAAAAACAACAAAACAAACAAAAAAAAACAAACAAAAATACAAACACAAAAAGGGTTATTTTTATTGTTGTTGTTATTTTACTGGAGTATTATCCTACTCTCTGATATGAAAGAAAGTAACATTAAATATTAATATAGCGTTAAACCTTTACAAGCAAACACATATACTACATGCATCCTAATGTTACAAGAAACATCACCAAAGAAACTGAATTCTATGTATGATCTGTAATATTTTGAATTTCTTTTAATATATTGTGATTTGACAGGGAAAATAAAATTTTTGAAGAATACTCTTTGGTTGCCTTCTTATATGTATGTATTCATATTTCTAATTGAAAATTGCATCCTAAGGATGTTATTCATAAGTGTGAGATTCATCACACTTAACTTTAGCAATATAAAATTTAAACAGCTTATCTGTGATTTAGCTCACTCAACCTTAGAATCTGCAGTTCAGTTGCAGACTGAGATGTCTAAATTCATGTGCTCACAATACAGCTGTTGCATTTCGTCCAGGGAACACTTCAAATGCCTTAACATAATAATCCATAACACTTAACGTATGCTAAAGTGTCCTGCCTGGACTCCAACTGCCAGTCCAGAAAATAAAATGTGTTAAGAGTTTACAGGTACCCATAGGTACCCTAGGATGCCTTAAAGAAGACTGTCTAAATACATGTAATTCATACAATATTTAAACTCCTTCTGAAATCTGGTCCCAACTGTATACACTTAGTTTATAGAGGACGGGTTTATATCCAAATATCATTGGTCATAAATACAGTGGCTTAAATTAACACTGCTAACCCACTCTAGTAGTTTTAACGTAAAATATTAGCTATCATAACAAACAAAAATATTTCCTATTTTTTATTGTTTTAAATAAAAAATTTCATATATTCTTATCTGCTGCTCTAGTCAATCATTATCATTCAAAGCCAAAGGCATGTCTATCAAACATAGTTACAGATATTCAACAGGATTTCTGAGAAGGAACTGCATAACCAAAACCTAGTAAGCAGGAAGGACACAGGGTGGAAACACAACCACAAAAATCACAATTTTTAAGCCCATTACTTAATCTCTGGGCCAAATGCCGAGCCCACGGGAGATATACTGTGCATATTCACACTTCTAAATGAGCAAGAAGTAGAATTACATCCTCAGCTCAGGGTTTGAGTCAAATTGGCTCATGTTCACATTGCCAAGGGCTAGTCCTTTCTGTAGAAATTTTGTTTTGGACAGAGCTAGTGGAGAACTCAAAAAAAAAAAAAAAAAGAGATAGGTTATACTATAACAGTTATTCAGTGGCCATTCTCCATTATGATTTTTCTGTTATGGATTATAGCTCCAGTGCTTGAGTATGCTCAAGTTCTAGTTTTATTAATTTAGCAGAATAGAGGATCTTATTACAGAATCACAGAATCTATCCAAAGAGGTCTGGGGCACTTAGCCTAGTGTAAAAGGATCTATGTCACACAATTATGTTTTCTAGATCTTTTCTTTCTTCCACTACTATATGACAATTTGGTCCTGCATGAGAGATTAAGACTGATTCCTCATGAATCCAGACAGAGCAGGGATTTGCAACTGGCTTTCTTTTCTCTACGGGAATAATTGGTTTTTAATTCAGTAAACTTTGACAGTTGAAAAAAAAAAAAAAAAGCTAATTCGGTGAAAACTACAGAAACTTAACTTTGAATGAGCTTTTGACTGAAGAAATACATGTTCTGATGAATCATATGTGTTGATAATTTCCATTTGCTTTCTAATGTTGGCTAATGCTACATATGATTAAGGCTCTATTAATACTAGTAATATCAACCTTTCTATATCAGTTATGTTAAATTTATCTTTCTTTAAATGTCTTTATCATAAGCTTGTTGTTTCACAATCAGAAAAGTATTGCTTTCAAATAACCAACTGCACTGACAAATCCATGTAAATGAACCATATTGCAATAATACCTGACCAACAGTAATCCGTTAATGACGCAACATTAGTAGCCAGAACCGAATATTTGAAATGTACAACCTCTTTAAACCTTGTTAGCAAAATATTTTCTTCTTTTTTTTTTTATTTCTAGTATCATCCATGTCCAACATAATGGACATGATCAGCTACAATACAAAATAAGGCTAAGAATCCTTATATTTATTTTTCAGTAACTTATAAATGCTATGAATTTGTTCAAAACACAAATGGGCATAATTTAATTTACATGTCTCAAGCTGAGCTAATAAGTTTGGGCAGAGAGCAATTTATAAATCCGTAGTAAGAACCACTTCCTTTTCAGCTTAATTTCAATATTGCCTTATTGTCAGGCCAAAATCAACAGTTTAATCATTATCCTAAATATTTCTTATCATTTTTTAATTCCAGAAGGCTATTGTCTTATACTAAAATTGTAGTTAGTTAAGATAATCTTTCATTAATAGCAGCATAGTCATAGAAAGACCTTTTAAAAATCCAAATGCTTCTTATTCCCAGGGGCACCTTTAACCAGTGCTGGTAACATTTATCACTCTGCCCTTCAGACCTGCAGTTTTTCTTCCTTAATAATTTCGGAAAATCTGCAGGGGCTAGCCAACTGTATTCAGTGCATTCCTCTTGATCATTCTAACACTATACCTAAATTTCAGCAGAATAAAAGACAAAGTAAAACAAAACAAAACACACACACAAAAGAGGGAGAGTTGGTTTTGATTTTTTTTTCTCTCTATGGGTTATATGCATCTTAATTTACTATAGAAACTACAAAAATAAACCAACAACAATAAATAATAAAAAAACCAAACACAGAAAACCCTTAAACATGAAAGGTATCGTTATTATATTTACTGTTATTAACATTAATATTCTCTGCCACACATACTGTCATAAGGAAGTACACAATTTCTGATAGATATCTAATATTATTGCAACAATGAAAATGCACCCAAAAAAATCAGAAAATTGATTCTATTTCAGTGGTTTAGAGGCATCCATCAACTCAGCTTTGTGACAGCTGCTGCCAGGAAAGGATCATCTTCTAATTCATACACATACTCTATAGCTACCATGATCTTAACCACTTACCAGACTATTTGGACTAAGCTTATATTTTGAGTAGATTGTGTTTATCAATATTTTCTTACCTAGTTAACTAAGAGAAGATTCCACAATAAAGACACCTAATAAAATAACTTCTATAACAACAGTAACTAATTTTGAAACATTTGCTTCCCAAACAGTGGAAAAAATCTTATACCCTTTTTATGCTTTTAGCCTCTCAATTTGTACCCAGTATAAGTTGTGACACTTCTCCCTAAAAGTCCATATTGCTAGCAGAGCACCCAGTTCATGATGCTGCCAACTTTGTTGTGCCATATTTAGCCTAAGTAACTCGATACATCCACTTACAATATGACTAACAGTGTCTGGGGTCTAGTCACATATTCAACATCCTGCACTTAAATCTTTCCTACCATCTGTCTTCTTTTTAATATATCTTATGTGAATAGTTTGTTACTGTGTGCCCATAATTAAATTTTTCCCTTTTCAATCTTCCTGTAAAAAACCACTTAGAGCTGGCACTGTCATTTCATAAACAATTTTTTTCTAAAACAATTTCCACTGCATTTTCTCATCCATTTCTAGCATTTATCTCTCATTGTGTCACCTTAATTACTTCAATAATGTCTATAACCCTCAAGTACTGTATTCTTCATTTATATTTCAAGCTTGACCCAAGAATCAGTTATTTACTATTATGGTAGTAGCAATAATTGTCAGGATTTTGTTGTTGTTGTTGTTACATTTTTGTTTCCTGAGCCTTCTATTACTTTATGATGTTTCTATTAACAAGTCTAGCTATTTCTAAAGGCATCAGCTGAAATAGGAGTCCAATTCCAAAAGCAGTATTAGGATGAAATCCCCAAGTCAAAGTGACACCAATCTGAAAACACAAAACTAAAATCCAAGTTAGAAAAACAGATGGAAAAAGTGTATGGGATACATCTGACCTAATTGATACCTTCCAAAAATTAAGTAATCCTTTAAAAATTAATTGTCATCTCTCAGCTAGCCATCTCTGATAAAATTTATGTTGTATAATTTCAAGCATCTGTTTTAGTTCTCACATGCATTTAATTATCTGAAGTATAGGTGAATACAGCTGAGCCACATTTAGGATTCAACTCCTCTGTCCATACAGAGACATGCAGTGTAATTTGGCATCTTAAAGTACTTCGCCTCGATACCAGCTGATCATATGTCCTACAAGCCTTTAGTCCTTTCTGTCAGCACTATGCAGATAGCTCAGATATCAAGGTAATTCAAATTACTTTTGTGGACCAAGTGAATCAAACCACCAGCCCCCTCAGTGTAAATCCAGAGTTCAGTTAAGTTGTTCCCATCTGGGTGTCTACTCCTATTTTAGGTGCCCTAATATATCTTACCTAGGGTCCAGCTGCCGCTCCAGAAATATATCAGTGTGCCCTGGTTTTTATTTTGTATCTATCAGCCTCACGCACACCTCTCAGATACTCCAGGAAAACTTAGGGCACTACTGGTTTATGCTAGGTCACATTCAAGACCATCAAACTAGGTGAGGCAAAAAGCAGCTACACTCTACATTACATAGTGATCCAGAAAAGGAGTCACATTCCCTAGTTTCTTCCACCAGACTATGTGACTTCTTAACTTCTTCATGGCTGTTTTGCACTACACTTTCCAATGGTGTTCAAAGTTTTGATTGTGGTTTCCTAGTCTATTTTTACCATTTGAATTCTCATTTAAAGGAAAAAGAACCATTATCTTCTCATTCTTTTGTTTTCCTCAAGTAACATTTTAATGCACTTTGTTTGCTAAACTTCCCACTTGCAAAAGATTTGCAGTTGATTCAGAAATTATAATGTAACAAAAAAACCAAGTGTGACAACCCAGGTACAGACATGGTTTTGAGACCGAATCTCAAGGGGTCTGTCTGAACTGTCATGCTACCAGTACAAGCCTTTAATAGCTAAGATAATTTGTTCCACTAGCTTAGTTGGAAACTATTTGAAGGGGATCAGTTTTGCTAATTAATGGAGAAGGAGAAGCATGGAGAAGAAGGTCTGATGGCACTGATATGGGGTAAAAGATAGAGCACTTTGTGCTGCTTATACCACTAAAACAATGGCACTTGAAGCACTCATTCACTTAAGAATCAACTCAATATCTTCTACAATGATCTGTTTCTGTGCATTCTTTCCTCTACTATGAATTTTCAGTCAGCCTTCAAATGCTTGATGCAGGAAAGTGATATTTCCTTCAGGCAAATTTCTTCTCACTTTGTTCCTCTCTTACATAACTGAAGAATATATACACAGAAATTTATTCAGAAACTTTAGCAGGTAAATGAAACCATTCAGCACGACAATAACTCAATTGGTTTGGTATTAATCTTGGAGAAGTAATACTGATGGCTCTCATTTATATTTCTCCATCCATAAGATAATGTCATAAAAGTCTCTGAAACTCTCAGACAATTATCTTAAATATCATCTTTTGTTCCAGGTTAACTCATTAAGATTTGATAAAGCTACTCATGATGAATGCAATGTAATATAATGTAGCACAATACTTGCAATATTTTTTTAATTCACATTTTTTCCAGTGCTAATATTAATCTCTCTGGAAAAAACTGAAGACAACAAAAATACCCTTGTGATTTTGCTTGTCAATATCCATAAAAATTATATATTATACATTTTAAACAGATTCTACAAATACCTATGTGATTTTAGGGTAACTGTGGCTTACCAACACAAACCATTCATTCTTCACTTTCTACTTCATTTAACAAACAAACAAACAAACAACAACAAAACAAAACAAAACTTATGCAGCATCCAACTGCCCATTGCCTGGAAATTTCTTCACTATTAATTGCAAGGAATTCCCATAAATTTGAACTGCACAAACACACGGAGTATATTCAGCCACATTAATTGTTCTACTTCCCTTGTATAACTATGGAAACTTTTCTTAATACAAAAAGATCTACCTGCTGAAGTCTATCATTATCTAAGAATGCTCACTTTCTATCACACCTGAATAAAAATGTCATAAAACCTGCTCTAACTGATCCAAATAGTATAAACAACTGTATAAAACTCTCAGACAAAATCCTGTTTTGTTTTTCAACAGAACAAGCCACTAACAAAAATACAAAGAGGAAGATGTTGCTCTTTTACTGAGAGCTACTTGTCTTTGGAAGACTTTTTATTTGGGAGACTTAGAAAATTTCTCATGGGTAACAGAAGCTAGTGTTATTTGTTGGGAAGGATGAGCATTTTGCAGTTTCTTGCTGCCCTAACTTTCTAGTTAATGAGTTTTGTCACCAGTTTAAGAAAGTGTGAAATGTTCACCTTTTGTAGTTAATGACCATAATGATTGTTCTACCGAGTAAGGACTAGTGCACAAAGCCTTTTCTTTGTTAAAAAATAGTAAAAACAAAAACAAAAGTGTACATCACTTTAGTTTTCAAGCAGATCTAAACAGTATATTTCCAATGCAATTGCACTAAAGTTATAAAATAAATTAGCACAACCAATAACTTTAGTAAAGAAATACATTAATGCATTCCTGTGCAGTTCCAACAGTAGCCTTATGCTCAAAATGACACATAAAACCTATGGGTATTAATTTAAAATTTTATCAGGTTGCTCCTATAACTTAATTGAGTTTTCTGCCATGGCATGCAAGAGGCTACCATGCATACAGACATTTATTTCTATGGCAACAGTTTAAATTCTAGCCTGTTCTTAGTTTGCAGTTTGCACGAAAACCAAACCAAACAAACAAATAAAGCCAAATCACTTTAAAAACCAAACCAAACAAACAAATCAACTAACTAAAGAAGATACCTGTTCCTATCCTATCTGTCCTTTCTGAAACAACTGAAATGTCTTGATAATATGTTATAATTAAGAAGCGATGTGATATGTTATCCCTAAAGTTATTAGATTCTTCTTATGTTACCAGAAAAAAAAAATCCACATGCTTTTATACAAGATGGATATTATAGAGGCTTCCAGTGTTAGAAATATTATCACAAGTTAGGTTTTATCAAAATGAATTAAATATTTAAGAAGTTTGTTATTGTTAATGCTGTACAACTAAACACATTTAACATATTTGCACATCACTCTCCTTCAATATATCCTCAATCATCCTTTCCTTCTCTTATTTTTCTCTTTGGTTGAATATTTTGTTTTGATAAAAAGTAAGCTTGGAAGTGCTAAACATGCAAATAATATAAACATAATTCAAGACTTTGTCATTACTATATAATCTCAGAGAGTGTGGTGATCTATGTATTTTAAGTGTGAGCATCTGCAAGATGGAAGAAAGAATCGTGTGAATGTTAAAAGCAGGGGTGAAAAAAAAGAGAAAGGTCATATTTTTATTTCTCCCCAACCTAGAAATAGGGTGATAAATACATATCTCAACACTTCAATTGAACAGAGATTTCGATTTAAGTGTGTCAATGACCTAGCACTCTAAGGAAAGTAAATGAGCAAAGTCACAAGTTTATTCTACTTCTGAATGATGACAAATCAAAATAGCATATGTTTAGCATTATATTCTCCTGATTGCATGGATGTCTGATCTCAGTGATTTGATGCCTTTAATTAATTATATTTTTTATCTTGACTTCTGTAACAGTGTTTGTAATTTAACTGGGTTTTTTTTTTAGCCTAGGATTTATCTTCAATGCTCACAGTTGAATTTTATCACCACAATATTGCAGAGATGGCAAGCAAGACTTAGGTTAGTCATCAAGAGGTGTGCTGGCTTATTCTTAACCTTTTTTTTTTTTTTTTCTTCCTGAGGACAGAAATATTTTCTCACATATAATTACATCTTATTTTTCTTCTCAACATGGTAGATTGCACAATGCACAATGGTAAACTAGTGCCTCTACTGCCATCACCTTGTCTTACACAGAATGTCCTGGAAGAGCCATCAGTCTATCAGAGAAGCAAGGGAGGAATAAAGCAGGGTCTTCAGTATAGAAACAGCTTGTCTAGTTAAGCAGGACATCCCATTTTCAGAGCTACACCAGAAACTTCAAGGTATTTTTTGGGAGACTGCAGACCTTTCCACAGTGATAAAGCATTCTGGAGGAATGATCATGTTTAATGCTTCATGAAGATCTGGGATCAGGCTTCTGCCTCATTTTCAAGAGTGTGTCTATTGCAGTGTGTATGTATGTATGTATGTTTTTTCCTTACACATCCCAAAGGTGGTCATTTAAACAGAACTGTTTTTTGAAGTATAGCAAGTCCTTTATGGTGTTTTACTCTTTAAGAGGATTCTCTGCTTGGAGAAAGCCAGAAGCAACGTGACTGAAATTTTCCCTGTCTCCACTGGGACTTGAGCTGTGAGTTACAAATGATTTGCAAGGGCTTCTGCCTTTGCAGGTTTTACTGAGTTTAGGGGCACTTTCCCTCACAGGAACAGGATCAAATACAAGCTGCCTGAAGTCCAACTGCAGCACTGCACTTTTTCTGTTGTGGCTTGGTTTTTTTGGTTTTTGTTGTTTTTTGGGGGGTTTTTTATGTTTTGTTTGGAGTTTTTTTCCCTTTAGTGGTTTTGTTGTTTTGTTTTGTTGGTGGGTTTTTGTTTGGTTTGTTTTGGTTTTTTTTTTTCCCCAGCATTTAATATCAAATTGTGAAGCTACCTAGAGAAGAGCTAGAAAAGTCCCTTCACTAATTAGTTTTCCCACTCGCAGCAGCAGCTACTGGAGCCCAGCCGCCCGCAGCAGCCCCACCTCGCCGCCAGTCCGGCAAACTGCCTATAGGCCTGAAGTGCTGACCGGTGAAATCCGGCTCCGGCTTAATGAGACTAGCTAGGCAGAGTCAATTAAATCAAATTCCCACTAACATCCCTGATATATCTGCAGTGTGTGCAGCAGAGGCGGCGGCAGCGGTGGCAGCAGCGAGAAATTCACAGTATTAATAAAGGGATTCACTGCCGCATTAGAAAAAAAAAAAAGGCGAGGGAGAGGGGAGGAGGCAGGAAACTTCTCTGTGTTCTCTGTGTTATTTACATTAGGGAAGGGGTGAGGGAAGGGTGTTTGTGCTTCTGCGTGTGAATGAATGACAGGAAGGGAGGGAGGAAGCGGGGGGAGAAAGGGGAGACACACACACACACACACACACACACACACACACACACACACACACACACACACACACACACACACACACACACACAGAGCACTGAAAGGAGGCTCTGTCCCCTAAACTCAAAAAACCCATTTGCAAGAACTGATGCTGTAAAAATGGTAAGGACCCAGAATTGAAAACATTTTCACTTTAATACTGAAAAAATATGCCATTATAAAATCCTCGAATATAATTAGTAAGTTTCACTTGCTTCCTCAGTTCTGGTTTCCTCAAGTTATAGTAAGATTTACAACAGCACAGAATTTTCTACCATTAAACTTTGCAGCCTAAGCACTAGAGTGACATTAATTGGTCATGCTTAACTGCCTTGGGTTTTTTTTTTTTGTTGTGGGTTTTTTTTTTTTTAACGTTTACACTGTTACCATAATAGAAATTAAGGGTACTAATTCTTACATTCAGATGAAAAGGCAATACTGAATATGTATATTGACAAAAGAAGAGAGAAAACAAACCGAAGCCTCCCCTCCCCCACACCCTAAAAATCAAAAAACATTCCATCATCAACAAAACACATCTCTCCCAGAAAAGTAAGTCCAGCCTCAAAAAAAAAAAAAAAGGACGAAAGAAAAAAATCCAATGAGAATACTCATGCAACTATGTCTTAAATAAAACCTTTACACTTTTTTTTTTCACAGTAAAAGTACGATGTCTACTGCCTATTGATCACACAAAAATGGAGAAATGGCACTTTTTATTATTATACTGTATTTTGTATATAGAAGGTTTGATACGAAGGGACTTATCAGTTAAGAGGGATGATGATGTGAGCTAGACACTGCTTCCAGTCGGGGGCTGGAGCGTCCCTGGGGTGCGTTGTATCCATGCGAGCCATGCAGCACTTTTTTTTTATCTTTTTTTTTTTTTTTTGGTCCATTTGTCTTTCTGTTTCAAGGTCGGAGTCATTTATTTACATTACATTCATGCCTTCGTGCAACTTTCCACTCCTGCTTTGCTGTCAGGAGGCCGACACCAGACTTTCCTCTGCCCCCCTCCGCTTCCCAGCCTCTCGGAGCACGGTTGGTCCACAAGGGAAGAGGGCAAAAAAGAAAGACAAAGCCCAACTAAACCAAGAGCCGTGTATCGCCCTGCCGAAGCCGAAGGAAGCAGGTCCTTGCTTGTCTGTTGGACGCGGGGCATGTGCGAACCGCGCCGGGCTACGCGGAGCTGCGGGGGTGCGCCCCGGAGCCAGGCTCTCCCCACACCACACATCGGGCCTCGGTGCTCGCTGTGGGGGTCGTGAGGGGGGGCTTGCGGGTGTGAGCGTATGTTTTGTTTCTCACAAAAGGTAGACGAGGTGCAGAGCCGTCCCCGGCCGGCGATTGCCATCCCACTGCCGGAGCGGGAAGGGCCGGTCTCGGGTGACGGCCGCTAGAGCCCCGCCCGCCATCTCAGTCCGACAGGGAGTGGGAGCCGCAGTCGTAAACCCTGTGGGCCCCGTCAGTGCTATAGGGCCCATTGTGCCAGTAGGACGAGTCGCAGACAGTCTGCAAGGAGTTGATTTCAGATGCAGAGGAGTTGGCGTCCCTCCTCTTGGACCTCTTTCTGTTCCTCAGGATGAACACCAGCATGCCAACCACTGTGAAGGCAGAGGTCACAAAAACCAGCAGCAGCCCTGGCACCAGCACCGAAATAGAGACCCGGCTGGTCTCCAAGTAGGAGTTGGAGTGAGTACCTGTCTCTGTCAACCCAGTGCTGTTTTTGTTAGTGGAAGTTAATGTTGGTGAGACTTTTAACTGAGGGCAAATCACGTCATTGGAGAGAGACTCAAAATCCTCCTTGAAGAAATCTTCAGGGGACTCGCACCTCAGGTCACTCATAATCACCTTGGGGCGCAGCATCTCTGCCCACTGTTTGAAAGGCACAATAGGGCAAGTACAGTCCCATGGGTTGCCATGCAGGTCGATCTGGGTGATGGAAGTGAGCTGGTCCAGTACCCCTGCCACCGGGAGGTACATGAAATAATTGTTGTGTATGCTCAGCTTGGAAAGTGAGACCCCAGCAAACACATCTACTGGAAGAGACCTCAGCAGGTTGTTGTTGAGGATAAGGACTCTCAATTTAGGCATTGCATTGAAGGTGCCAGGCATGATCAGCTGGATCCCATTAAATTCCACATTCAGATACTCCAGATTTTGCAGCCCTGAGAATTTCTCCCGGGACAAGGTGTCTAAGTAGTTGCTATCCATGTAAAGCCATCGGAGATCAAAAAGATTCTTGAAGGTGTTGTTCTCCACAGTGGCAATGTTGTTGTTGCCCAGATCAAGTAAATTAAGTTTCCTATAATCCAGAAAGTGGGATTTTCTGATGGTATGTATTTTGTTGTCTCTCAGAAACAGCTCCTGCACATTGGACGGCTTGGGCTTCAAATCCACCAAGCTGCTCACATTCCTGTCATTGCAATTAACCTTTAAGCCCGAGCCAGGGATCTGATCGCAGCTGCAGATGTGCGGGCAGGACACAGTAGATGGTAGCTTGCTCTTTGCGCTAACTGTCGACACGGCAGCAGTGGGTCTGGTCTTGATTTGCCAGTTGACAGGAATCTTTGTACCTCCGTTTGGACCAGATCCTGGTGTGGCAGGGTCTTCTTTGCCATGTATTTTAAAGGGAGTTGGAATGGGACCAGGATCACAGGTTTCTTCTTCGGCAGGGGGAGCAGCTAGGCTAGAATCCACTCTGGTTTTTTTGCACAACTCTTGTTCTGTAGTCTCATTTAAATCTTTGCCCTGCAACCTAGTGGGAGCCTCACAAATCACTCTGCCGATCAAAGCATTTTTGGGTATGTTTTCCAGCCATTCCTTCAATGACAGCAGATCGCAAGTGCAGTCCCAGGGGTTATCCTCTAGCAGGATTTCAGCAATGCCTGGGATCTGCTCCAGAACCTCCTCATAAGGCAAGGTTTTAAGACGGTTTCCTCGGAGGTCGAGGTGGGTGATCGGCACATACTGAAACACATTGGGGGGCAAGGTGCTGATGAGATTGTCATTTAAAATCAGCACCTCTAGCTTGTTTAAGTCCCTAAATGCTCCCGGATCAATATCCCGCAATAGATTAAAATCTGCCTGGAGGTATTCCAGATCGTCCAGCCCCAGGAAAGTCTGCTTCCTGAACGATTTGATCTTGTTGTTGTTTATGTGCAAGCGTTTCACCAGCTGCAGCCCAAGAAATGCCCCGGGAACAATCTCATGCAAACCGTTGTTTTCCATGTGCAAACTGACTGCATTGTAAAAGTTAGCAAACTCATTAGGGAAAAGTCGAGTCAGGGAATTGCCATGCAGGAATAAATGGTAAAACTGGGAAGTTGGGGCGGTGAAATGTTGCAGGCTGGTAAATCCCTTTTTCTCACAGTCTACGTGCAAATCCCCTTCTATCTCGTTGCAGGCACAGATCTTCTCTTTGCAAACGTCCCCTGTAACGTTTCCAGCAGCAAAACAAAGAGACGTCTCCAGCAACAGAATCCAAAGCAGCATTTTTAAACCGAGCGATTCATTCCCGATCTCACCATAAAGTAACAGGAACCATCATCCTCACAAGGAAAACAATTCCAGTCCATTCAATCCATGAAATGTCCGAACCACCACCAAAGGGGGAGAAAAAAAATGTGGGGTGGGGGAGCAGGGAGGGTCGACGGAGGGGGGGGATTCTTTCCTTTTTCCTCTCTCCCTCTCTCCCCCCCCCCACGTACAACTGCAACAGCCCAGATTCCAGTCAATAATTATATCCACAAACTATCCAGGCACGTACTGCAAGGCACGCAAAAAAAAAATAAAAAAATAATAAAAAAAAATCCCCCTCCTCGATCCCCCTCCCTGATGCCTCCCGAGCAGCTAAGTGGAGGTCTGCCGGCCGGGCTGGCTCACCGACACGGAAACGGTGCTGCTAGCCACCGGGCACCACTGCATGCCAGGGAGGCGCGGGCGGAGAACGCGGCGGTGGCCGCGGGGGCTTCCGCTGAGAGCGGCTCCGCGCCTGACTGACCTTGCCGAGCGGCCGCGGAGCCGTGCTCCTCCTCGACAGCCGCCCGCAGGGCGCTGTCCAGCGCCCCGGTGCTGAAAGCGCTCCCCAGACTCAGGCGCTGGCCGCCGAGCCGCCGGCGATGCGCGGCGCCCGCCCCCGCCGCGGTGCGCGGCTGCCCATGCTGCCGCCGGACGGAGCCTGCCGGCAGGCCGGGGCCACCCGCTCGCCCGCCCGCCTCCGCCCCGCCGCGCCCCACCGCGCGTCGCCTCGCCTCGCCCTGCCAGCCGCGCTGCCTCCCCTCCTCGCTCGCCCGCTCTTCGTTCCTTTTTTTCTTCCGCTGCTGCCGAGTCGCAAGCTCGCACACACTCACATGCACGCAGAGGGAGAGTTGCTAAGAGGCTCTGCTCGTTTCAACCTGGTGCACTCTGAAAGATCTGACACCCTCTGCTGAGCTGCAGTGGCAAAAATCCATCTGCTGAGTGAATGCCGAAGAAAAAAAAAATCAATCCACATACAGGGCAAGAGTTAAAAACGTTGGCATTAAAAGCTGTCGATCTATTTAGATGCTTTCTTCTAAATGGATTATTTAATTCATTTTCTTTTAGGATGGATGTTTAGAATATTCTTCCATATTGCCCCCATTCACAGACACTTACACCTGCACAAGCAGGAGAATAAGGTGTGTTTTTCTGTATCGTATTTCCCTATGATTTGAACTGAATTAGTGTCAGAGTGTCAAGAGAATAACAATTTGAGGTAATTATTCTGCACGCCATTTTTATTGTAGCTTTAAATGCATTTCTTCTTCCCCTGCAGTCTATAGTGTTTCATGGTGGATTTGATCTTTTGCTGGCATTCTTTATGCAATGTTGAACTGTGGATTATTTCTTTCTATATATTTATAGTTTAGATTATCACAAAGAAGAAGTGGAGTAGGGGAGGAGGGGATTGCTGTCCTGTTAGCAATTCACGTTACCTGTTCCCACAGAGTCTCCCTTAAGGAGGGGAGGGTTGAAACCAACGGTTGTGCATCTTAACATTCTTATCTATATATACAAATCTAGAAACACCTATGTACATGCATGGCTATTTCTCTAGGGATGCTTGCAATGTTCTCTCTTTGGAAAGAAAACGTCTGCTTCTCTCGGCCCCCTCCTCCTTTCTCCATCCTGCACACTCCCTCCCCTCCTTCCCCCCGCCCTTTCCAGCTCCCACCCTTCTGACAAAAGAGATTACACAGCGGAAAAATTGGTGCTTGCCCTTAAAGAAAGGAGCCAAGCATACAAAAGTTTCTGCATCATTTGGACGGGTGTCAGATGCCTACAAGCGAAGAACCAGTTGCACCTCTGGTGGTGCAAATGGAAACCCGCGTTTCTTTCTGCTTTGCCAAATCGCAGTGAGGAGGAGGAGGAGGAGGAGGAGGAGGAGGAGAAGAAGAAGGAGGAGGTGCAGGAGAAGAAAAAGAAGGAGGAGGAGGCGGGGGCGGGAGAGGCAGTCCAGCCGCTGAGTGCCTCCTGCAGCCCGAGGCTGTACCTCTCCTATGCAGAGACGCTGGTGAACTTTGGGGCATCCTGTTAGGGGGGGATGTAGCCTCGGGAGTGGGCTGGAGGAGGGTTATTTATAGGGAAAGCCAGGGAGCCATATGGAGCCTCACCCTCTGGTCCCGGTGGCATGCTAATTTGGTCAAAGATTTTCCCTGGCTACCGCTTACAAGTAAATTAGATATCCTGCCGACAATGTTCTTATCAAATTAATGTAATTAGACCACAGACAAGTTTCAACAGTTACTGTGGACATGTCGGGTTCCCAGGATGAAGATTTGGCCTTTTGGTTCGTTACGGTGGGCAGGGACTGCGGAGGGAGGAGGGAGTGGAGGGGGGAAATGGGACAGGAGAAGGAAATGAAACAGACAAAAAAAGAGAAACCCTGGCCCTGAAAAAGCCTGCCTAATAAATTACAAACGGGCCAGAAGAGATAAAATGCCACTGAGACAGAAAGCACTACAAGAAATGTATTAGTGGTTTCATTATGAAAAAAAAAAGAGGGAAGGAAACTTGGCGCCACATTGAAGCACATTAATTCATTTCCCCTGATGGTTTATTTGACTTTGTCTCTTTGTAATGTCGGGGGAGGGAGGGGCGGTTGTAGAATGTGTGTGCTAGGCTGCCTGGAAACCTTCGGTGGATCAAAAATGGAAGTTTCAAAGTGCAAGGGCAGCTGGAGGCAGGGAAGCCCGCAGGAAACTCCATGGAGGGAAGTGGGAGAAGTCAGGGGAAGGGGAGGGGGGGGGGGGGGGTGGGGGGGGGGGGTAGGAAGCCTATTCATTGTGTATCAGCAGAGCAACAAGAGCACCAGAAGT
>WYEA01008736.1:0-35180 GCA_033558465.1 Alcedo atthis | reverse complement strand
GTCACCCAGGAACAGATCCAGGCGGGTCTTAAGTGTCTCCAGAGATGGAGACTCCACAACCCCCCTGGGCAGCCTGTAATCTAACTATTCTCCAAGGCTTTCCAATATGTCCCATATTTTGTTTTGTTTTTCAGACTGGAATAAATACAGTTATTCTCTCTTGAGCGGTGCTGAATGCTTAGTAGTAAGAACTGGTTGTAATTTGACTCTGTTTTGAGAATAAAGCATATGGACAAGTGTCTCATAAAAAATATTATTTGATTTTAAAATAAGTTTTTAAAAATCGTATTTGCCTTATTCACTGCCATGGCAATGTTTAGACACTTAAAAGTAATTATTTCTTATTTATAATTAATTATTTATTATTTATAAGGAAAACGCTGTGCTGTATTGAACTAATGTGCAGTAATAACCTGAGGTGGTGTATTTTGTCTCTGGTATTATGCACTGTACCATTCATATTTTGGTGTGGTTTTCAGATTTCTTTGGTATTACTTCCCTATTCCATGTATGTCTTAATAGCAGGGAACTTGCAACCTGAAGGATCTATCTGCATTTCCACACTGTGTTTGGCTGGCTCCTGTGCTGTGGCATGCTGAGTTACTGTAGGAATGAATGTAATGTGATGCCTTGTGCTCTGGGTATCCATTGTGCATTCTTAGTGAGCAAAATCATACTTGAATGTGAGAATTTTATTCTTCTGGAAGAACCAGCTGTGTTCTTATTCTTTTCTGTCGGCCTGTTGTGAAGATTATGTAATTTAAGCATATTCTCTAAATCTCTTGCTGTGTGTAAGGCACATTCTTAATGAGCAAATGAACTGTTGCTAAACAGTGCTTTCATGTGTCTTCATACGTTTACCAAAGTTTAGACTGATAAAGAGATCCTTCAATTTGAAAATGTTTACTAGAGACCCTGATGTACTTATGCTTGCCAAGCTATATAGTCTCAGGATCCAAAGTAATGCTATGTATGAAATGTCAGTGTAAATCAGCTTTCCCATTGAGCTCTGTAAACAGAAAAAGTAAAACAAATTTTCTAGTGTTACCAAATTGTTAAAGTAATCGCAGTAAAAATATCTCTCCTATTAGGCTGCACAAGACCAGTTGGATCTCTGAGATCAAGTTGTGTTTGGGAATGAGTTATGTGATCAGCAGTACTTCTGCCAGGTTCTAAGCGTAGAAGTGTATGTCTACAAAATGCATGTCTTACTAATGCACTTATTTGGTTCCTGTAATGTGAAGCTGGAAGATACTCTCATTTGTAGAAAACATTAGCTTCTGGTAGTAAAATAGAAGAAAAAATTGAGTTATTTGCTGCTCTAACTTTGTGTGATTTGTTGTTTGCTTTTGACTGATGTTCCTGTCTTATGAGCAATACATGGTGATCTCTGGATTTTCTAATACAAAAGAATGCCTCTTAATGCCTTTTAATTGAGAAGCTTGGCGTGGTACCATCTTTCAGCTGCTTTAGATGGACCACACCACCTCCAAGATCCAAGTGTTAAGTATGACTGGGAAGCAAGCAGTGTAGACTTTGAGGGAGAGAGTGTTACAATATAGAAGTTTGCAATTAAGTCATTGGCTGCTGCATTTTTAATTGAAAACATAATTTAGCAATTTTTTTTAAATCAGGTGCTCTGTGGATGTGTATAGTCTTAAATCCTCACTGCAAGTTGGAGCAGAAGGCCAGTTGGCTAAAACAGCTGAAAAAATGGAACAGTGTGGATGTTTGTCCCTGGGAAGATGGAAACCATGGAAATGAGCTACCCAATTTAACCAATGCTTTGCCTCAGGGTGCAAATGCTAACCAAGGTGAGCCTAAACATATGCCCTGACTGCAATATATAATATGACTTCTATCATATATACTGTCGCATTGCAGAATTCAGCACTCTTTCCTGTGACAAGTAACTTTCTTGTTCAGGACGGACCAGAAAAAATAATTTTCACTAATACTATCCTTACAGAAAGATTAAACAGGTGGGTTGGGTTTTGGGTGTTTTTCTTTGTTGTTGTTGTTTGTTTGGTGGGGTTTTTTTGGTTATTTTTTAATGCTGGGGCTGCAGTGTTTTCAAACCCACTGTTTGTGTTCAGATAGATCATCTGACTTTTCACTTGGTGTTTCTAAATAAATGTTACATGAACATTGGATGTCCTTGAAGTATGTAATGTAAGAACCTGTTTCTTTGCTTGACTAATCTAGTATTCCTTCTGGTGTTGGGGTTTTTAATTTTGCAGTTACAAAGCCTTTGATACCTATTTAAAGATAAATCTGCTGCAACTGCGTTAAACTTGAGTGTGTGAGAAATTGAAGTAGCTATCTGTGGGATGTGCTCTTTATGTGCAGTTTACATTACTAGGTGGGGAGGGTGGTGGTGCAGAGGCAGCATTCTTCGGAGGAGGTGTCTCTTCTTACTTCATATCATGCTTTCTGATCCAAAATGTGATTACCAAATCTGTCAGAAACCTTCTCTAGTCCTCTTCAAGCAAAGAGGGCTGCTTTTATAAGAACTGGGGAAGATGCAGTATATTTAACTGGGGAAAACCCTCGTAATCTTCAAAACCCTCAGTATTTTGATATGTATTTAATTTGGTTATGATAAAGTTTAAAAAAAGTGTTTGGGAGATGGGAGATTCATATTTAAAACACTTTTGAATTATCTTTTTCTTGGAAGGTGACCTCTGAAGGAAATAGACCTTGTTAATTATTAAATTTTGCAGCTAAGCCAGAGAGAGAAGTTCATACAGCATAAAACTCCCCACAGAGGTGTTTTGCTTTCTGTATCTTGAGATGTTCAGCCCAACCTGGGCAGTTTAGTGGTAATCCAAACACAGCATCTCAATGGTCATAGATGTAGTGCTGCATTGAGAGAGACACTTTTACCATAGGAAAACAGCCAGCGAGGATTATGACAGTCTCATTGTCTTAGTACCTCACTTTTTTACAGGGTTTGTCATGTTTATGACCCACAAAAAAAGTGCTCAAAGAGGAGAACTAGAACTCTTCAAGTAATGTATATCCATCCTCATTCTGGGTCGGAGGAGGGGAGAAAATGATGATGCTCAAGTAGCTGTGTGCTCTATACTTTCTGATTTGTTTCCAGAGGAGTGCTGTATGTGCTGTTGAAAGCCCTTCATGTCTTGCTGTTCCCTCTGCAAAGTCCTGTATACCATCAGGCATGCTGGTTTGTAGGTCTCTCTTGGAATGCAGGAGGCAGGAGACTCAGTGTGTGCTTTGCCTGAGCTGCTGGGTAATAGGATGTGAAGTATCATCTGTGGGCGGCTTGATGCAGAGAGAGATGAGGCAGGCTGCCATAGTTTGGGGGTTGGTGAATAGTCAAAAGACAAGAACAGTGTGAATGACTGATTCACATGTGAATGAGTAAAAGCTGATGCAGCTTTCTGAACTTGTGAAATTGACAGATTCATTGAACAGGCCACATCGGACAGTGTTCACTCGAGCCATTGAGGCGTGCGATCTGCACTGGCAGGACAGCCACTTACAGCACATTATCAGCAGTGACCTATACACCAACTACTGTTACCATGACGACACTGAAAACTTGCTCTTTGACTCTCATGGGTGGCCCCTCTGGCATGGTAAGTGGCTAAACCGGAAAGACGTTTCCATGACTTGCTGCTTTGTTCATTTTCTATGGCATTATTTTGGGGGGGATGCTGGGGAGATGAATGAAAAACCTGGCAAAAAGAACAGAAGCTCCCTTGAAATGCTGGCTCAGTAGTCCTTTAAGTCTCTCTGTATAGTTTAAAGAAAAAAACAAAACAAAATGAAGAAAAAAACCCAAACCAACCAAAAACCCAAACCTAAATCACCAAAAAATCCCCCAAATAAAAAAGCCTTTTGAGTAACCTAGCAAAACAGGCCATTGCAGACATGGAAACATTCCTCAATTATTTTCTCCATTTTAGAACATGTTCCTACAGCCTGTGCGAGAGTGGATGCATTACGGTCTCATGGATACCCACGAGAAGCACTGAGGCTAGCAATAGCTATTGTTAATACACTAAGAAGGCAGCAGCAGAAACAGCTGGAAATGTTCCGGGCTCAGAAGAAAGGTAAATGCTGGGAAGAGAGAAGGGCAGAGGACATGCAAGGTGACAGTAGCACTGGGCTGGGACTTTGCATGAGAAAACTGGTTTTGAAACTGAAGCAAAAGATTCTTGGGTCCAAAGGACCATAGTGGTAGTGTCACATTCTGTGTGTTGGAGGTTGTAAGCTGAGTTGTGAGCTGTGCAAGTCAATGGCTCAGTTCTGCCTTCTGGAATATCTCTGGCTTGACTGGAGCCTGTATCCCAATCAGTTTATTGGTTGCACAGTGAAAATATTAACTTTGTATAATTTATAGGCTTTTAAACAAAGCTTTGCATTTGGCATGTCAGGTGTTTAAAATAAAAACATACAATTTAGATTAATTTTATATTTCTGAGGTGTAAGCCTTGAGTTGACATTAAGGGTAACAACAAGGCAAAGTCTTCACTGCAGAAATTAATCAAAAATATCAGTTTATTCCAAGAATCTCTTTTTCATGCTTAATTTTTTGGGGTTTTTGAAGAGAAGTAGATTGCTTTTTTGGTTTTTGAAACACTTTTTAAATAAATGTTCTTTGGTAACACTGATTATTGTGGTTTGGAGTTTTTTTGGAAGGAATATTTTTCAGATACAGTTTCTATACCATACAATCCTTGCTATCCAAAACAGTCCTGCTCTGAAATTTGGTGTTGAAGAGGAAATGAAAGAAGATGGCTTTTTAGTTAAAGAATGCATGTGGAAAAAGTGAAATTACTTTCTTAGCTGCTATGAAAATTATTTAATTTTAAATTTATTTTAGATCTTTGTTGTTACCCTTAACTATGCGTATACTCATCCATTGTAAGCAAAAATACAAGTGTGAAGTCATGTGTAAATTATTCAAGTGTGAGTGCAGATACTTTCCTAGAAATGAGCATTTAAAAGTCAAGGTGAATACATCACTGAAAAAAAAAACCCAAAAGCTGGCAGTTCCTATATACCTACATTTTTTTTTCCCCATGGTGCCCAAGGAAGAGGGGGGGTTTTCTGAGCACTACCGTGGATCCTAGATTTTAACAAAACTTAAAAGCACTGTTTATTATTACTTCAGATAATGTTATGTCTTTTTATTGTGTAATGTATCTTAACACATGTTCTCTTAAAAGCTTTGCAGCTTTTCTAGTTTCTCAGACTGAGGGGTAAGAAGGGGGGAAACTGTGTCAGTGTGTGTATGTTCCACTGGCAGGTGTGAAGGGTCTGCAGTGATTGTTAATGCAGTTAACATTTCAGTAATACTTCTGTTAAATCCCTTCCTTGTGAGCAGTTTCTATAGCTGTCAACTAATATTATGCTATTATAAATATGAAATAGAGCATATGAAATGTGCTCCATTCTCCCCAGAAACGAAGAAGTGTGATATTTCTGTGTTGTCACTCACTGCCCTTTTTTTTACCCCTTTGGTGTGTGGAATTTTTGAAAACATTCTTTTAATACTGCAAACTGCTGGTCTTCCCTATAAGCAGATTAATTCTGCAGCTACAGCCCAGCTTTGGGTTTTAGTTCAGCAACCACCACATGCTTCTACTTAACTTTTATTCATGTGAGTGATCTGACATCTGTGGAACCACTGCATGATTTAAATACTGATATGACTGCAGGATTGAAGCCTTTGGCATGGCACAAGTGAGGGTCATAAGTAGGCACAATAAAGTGAACATAAGTGAGTCAGTAAGAAGTCACTGTGGTTAAGCCCTTTCAGTAATATTACTTGCTTCTGCTTCTCATCTTGAATACATATATTAGTTATCAAGGCTATAATTTACTTATTTTTCATTATGTATCAGTGTATTTTTAAAGGAAGAAAATTCCTTCATGACAGTGTGTCTGTGTTTTGTTTTGTATCTCCACACCTTTAAATAAGCAAGAAGCAAGATATAGAAGGTCTCTGATAATACATATTTTAACTCAGAAAGATGGCGTTTCATGAATGAGAGAGCAGAGGCAGGTGCAATGTCAGGTGTAACAGGTATAGAAACAGCATTCATAATGACTTGCATGCTTTTTTAAAATGGGCAGCCATAAAGCATCTCTCATAGCTCAATTGTGTGTATCTGTGCAGGAAGAAAGGGAGCTGCTGCCATAAGACTCCTAGTGAAGGAGAAGATTTGGAGAATCTCTAACATCTCTCACCATAACCACGCTTCCTTCAATTACTTTTATTAAACAAAATTTTTAGACATTTTTAGAAGAGTTACTGGTATTAAGAGATTTCAAAAGACAGTGCAGTTGAAATTTTTGGACCATAATATGCTTTTCTAATGCTCAAAACTGTTTGGCCATCCTTCTTTTTCTTTTTTCCTATTCTAACATACTCACATAGGGCAATGAATTCGCTGTGAAAGATACTATTTTCTTCTTCCAAGCAGAAGCTACTGGAAATACTTTGAATTCTGTACTGACAGTATTGTAATCAGTTTTATAATTGTTCTGAGGGCCTAATATTTGCTCTCTTTCCTTCCTTCCTTTCATATTTTTATGTCACAGATACTCTCCACAGAGGAGTAACCTCTATAACAAACCTTGAAGGTTGGGTGGGGCACCCTTTGGATCCTATTGGCACCCTCTTTTGCACCCTGATGGAAGCTTGCAGGGTGGATGACGAGAGCTTACATGGATTCTCAGACTTTATGGGTAAGACCAAGCAAAGGGAGCAATCTTCTATATAGTGGAGGTGTTTCTTCATCTTGCCTTTCTGAATCATCTTCAAAGAAGTATAAAAACTCACATTTGCATTTCCTAAACATTTTCTCTCCCTTCTGGTTTCTCAAAGTATAATATGAAAACACTTTACCAGTTTCTGATACTGACAATTCCTTATTTGACACTGGGAATAAAACCAAGTTAACACTTTATAGCATAAGCCCCTTCTACATACACTACTCTTTCCTCTTCCTAAGAAATTGCAGGAAATCATAGAATCACACAATTGCTGAAGTTGCAGGAAATCATAGGATCACACAATTGCTGAAGCTGGAAGGCATCTCTGAAGATCAGCTAGTCTACCAGCCCTGGTTAGAGCAGGGTCACCTTTAGCAGCTTGCTCAGGACTTTGTCACTTGGTAACTCAAATAATCAAAACTGTAAGAGCTCCCTGGGTAACTTGCAGTGTTCAACCTCCCTCATAGTAAAAATTGTTGTCTTATACTCAGATGGAATTTCCTGTATTTTAGTTTGTGCCTATTACCTCTTGTCCTGTCACAGGATACTGCTGAGAAGAGTCTGGCACTGCCTCCTTTACATTCTCCCATCAGATATTTATATGTTTTGGCGAGATCCTACTGATCCAGGTGAAATAATCTCGCCTGTCTCACTCTCATTATGAGAGATGCTGCAGTCCTTTAATAATCTTTGTGGCCCCACTCTAGATCTATGCCAATATGTCCATGTACTGGAGAGCCCACAGCTGGACACAGCACTCAACATGCTGAGCAGAGGTAAAGGATCACCTCCCTTGATCTGCTGTCAACACTCCTAATGCAGCCCAGGATGTTATCAGACATATCTACAAGTATACATACTTCACCTTGATGACAAAACACTGAAAATTGATCATGTCTGTAAATCATATGAATTGGAAAGCAGTGTTGCAGCATCAATACATGATTTAGTGTACACGTATATTAATTACAACATTTCCTTCCTAGGAGCTTAACTGATTAATGCCTCTTTCTCAGTTTCTTTCCACCTTTGCAGTAGCTTTTTATCACCACCTGTGTGGACAAACTGAATTCATCCCTCAACCTGCAATTTTTTAATATGCATATCCTTGTTCTTCTTGGGGTTTTGCCTCAAAACTCCTTTTATGCAAAAAGATTTTATTCAATAAATTTATAATATGGTATCCTTCAGTTATGGAAGAACTTCTAATTAAATTGGAAATCAGATTATCTTCAATTAAAAAAAAACCCAAACAACCCCATTAAATAAAAATAGTGTTACAAAGGCACTTTATCCTGCATATGCATACCCAGTCTACCAAATGCATTCACCATTTCCATTTGCTACAGTTCTCCATCTCCTTATATCTGTCCATTGTAGCTTTTTGTTCCTAAATTAAACTGAAAACTGCTACAGGTTGGAATTGCATTCTGCCATTATGATGTGTCTGTGGAGTGCCAAATGAACGAGTAACCTTTAAAGAAATACAAGGCTTGGTCTGTGTACAATTTACATGTAATCTTCATTAAAGACAGACTTTTAGTGTTAATATTACACTTTTTTTATCATAAATGTAACAGTAAGAACGAAAAATCCTGAAAAGAGCACTAGAAAAGAGAGATTGCTTTAAATTAGTGAAATTCCCAGGCCTATTGTATTTGCACAATCCTGATAGTTTAAACTTCAGTGTATGCAGGTATATAAAGACCTTTCCCTTCCTCTTACAAAGGCATTACAGAGAGAGAAATGGGTGGGGAAAACGAAATCATGAAAGGGGTCTTCCAGTTTTGGACATATTCACACAAAGCTGAAGAAACTGCCTTTCTCTAAACCATGCAATGTAAAATAGAAAACATACTTGAGTGGGTAATTTAAAAGTTAATTATTTTGTGTACTTCTGCCATGTTGAATTGGATGGGATATTTTTAGATTGGATCACTGGATTTTGATATTGCAATAGTATTTTAAATAACTTTTTAAAAGGTAATACAGAGGAAGTGCTTGTGTATGTAGCATTGTAGGCAGATTACGGGCTAGAGTGATTTGCTGAAGTGTTTTTCTTTCTGTGTCACCCTTTACAGAGCATATGGGGAATTGCAAATCTCTGGAATACCAGCACCTACCTGCACACAAGTTCTTAGAAGAAGGGGAATCTTATTTAACACTGGCTGTGGAAGTAGCACTGATAGGGCTGGGACAGCAACGAATAATGTCAGATGGCTTGTATGCACAAGAGAAGGTTTGTCGAAATGAGGAGCAACTCATTTCTAAACTACAGGAAATTGAATTGGATGATACTCTGGTGAAGATTTTTCGAAAACAAGCAGTCTTCCTATTAGAAGGTAGCTCAATATAGATGCTAACTGCTTCTTTAAATTGTCTTCACTTACACAAGCACACAGAATTGGTAATCCTGTTGAAACTGCCTTTAAATATTTTTTTTTACATAGAACTCCAGCAACAGAAACTGACACATTACTATGAAAAGCAAATATACTTCAGGTATCACTTGGCCATAACAATAAGGCATCTACTGACCTTTAATTTTAATTGGTTTGCTCTTTAGATTTGTTGCTTGTCATAATCTCACTATCCTGATTATACCACCCAGGCTCACAATTAAATAGTATAGATGTCAATTATCAATGGTTCTTAGCTAGCAAAACGCTTAAGTGTTCTTTGTATCCTGAAAAGGCAATTGGTAGCTTTGTAAATGTATGAAGAATTTCTTCTCTGTGCACAAGTGAAGAGCACAGAGAATTAACTTAGAATTGCTGGGACAGAAATGTAGTATTTTATTTGTAACAATTAGTAAAATAATTTGCCTTTGAAGTTTGTATCATATGTGAGAACTCAAATATGTGGTCAAATGCTGAGGCTTAAAGCCTCATCTTATGACTAAATTTGACTAAGACAGTCAGTTTGTGTTTCAGAATTAGCCAGTGTGTTGCAATAAAATATGTACAAAAATTGAACACTTCTGCCTTAACTTTTATAAAGGCATAACATCTAGCAGTTCACTCTCATTTTTGGAGAGTAGTCTCATGTGTTCTGAGGTTCCCTTTCTGTTTTGTTTTGTTTGTTTGTTTGTTTGTTTTCTTTAATGGAAGAAAAATCTTTTGAGGAATCAGTTAGACAAAGGCATGGTCCAAGTTTTGAGCATTTGCTCAAGGGATGGTGGGGAGATTGGTACTGCCTTAGGTAAGTTGTGAAGACTGTTACAAAGCAGTCAGGTTTTGCTTTCTTTTTATTAGATACTTGTATTTATGAAACTTGTTCTTTAACGGAAGAGGTTTAGTATGTTCTCTAGGGTTCTCAGCCTCAAATCACTGTTTTTGCCCAGATCCTTAAAGGCTTTGGTAGCTGCTGAGAAGTTGCAGAGAAGCTGCACCATGGGGATAGTTTCCATCCTTCTCTGGAGACACTTAAGACCCGCCTGGATGTGTTCCTGGCTGACTTGGTCTAGGTGATCCTGCTCTGGCAGGGGGGTTGGACTAGATGATCTTGTAGGTCCCTTCCGAACCCTAACATTCTGTGATTCTGTGATGATGGTGTGTCTGTACTGCTGCTTTATAGCCTTTGGACAAGAACAGCTTCCCACTGGATCCAACTATTAAACACAGAGTCAGGGATCCTCTGGATTATAAAATCAATTTGCTGCACCTATTTAATGGTAAGGAGGCTTCATGAGGAAAAGGCAGGATTTCTGTAAAGATTTTTTCAATAATTCTGATTTACTACTTAGATCACGGAAACTCTTTTAATGTTTTCTTAGAGTAGTAAACAAGTGATCACATGAGGAAATATGCTAATATAACAATCTACAAAATTGCTAGGGTGAGCAGAGTGCAATGATAGAAATTGCCAGCTCACATGGAGGAGAAACCATGCAGTAATTTAAAATGCTAATCATATCAATTGTGTTTTTATATCTAAAGTCCTGTAGATATAATAAAGAATGCCTAATCCAATATTAAGCTGATTTTTGTGCTGTTAATACAGATTAATGCGTGTATGTAGCTACCATTTGAGTGCGTGCAAAAGCACAAAAGAGTAAGACTGTTTTGCAGGAACTATTCTAATTTTTTTGCTTCACTGCTAAGTTAATGGCAGGATATATTTTCACAGAAATGCTTTGTCATGTATTCTTTGTGTCCTAACTGAGTTTCTGACTGGACCACCAACTGGCAAACACAGATGAAATGGCTTCTTTCATTGAAGCAATGCCAGCTGGTTTTGAATGGCTTTCAACTTCGTTTTAAATGATTACTACACACACTGTCACCTACTAAATCTCCGTTGACATTTCCTTTGTAATCAGACCCAATCTTCAGAAATGCCCACCTATGGAGCTCAGAATTTTTTCATGCCTAGCGATTTTTATCTTTGCATGTTGTGCTAAGACACCAGTCAGTAAAATATTGCCAAAACAGCTCGGCTGTTTCTCCTTGTTTACTCTCCTAGTCTGCTTCAGTGTAGAGTCAATCAAGTTAGTTTGAACTGGTGCTGGATGCAGTTTAAATGACCATGTAACTGCAGCAAAGAAGTGTCAGTGGTCATCCATCCGTCCATCCATCCATCCATCCAACCAAATGTGGTGGGTTGGAGTCTGTAGTAGTCATGGTAACTTCTAGGACTGCTGGCTGCTTGCTATATGTCCAATAATAGTACAAAATACTAAATGTAATATTTTTATTCTGTATCTTGTAACATTTAAAGCCTGAACCTCTAGTTGCTGAAGGTAAAAGACTGACAGTTTTTTCCCTGTAACAGGAATAAGTCTTTAAGTTTTCAAGAAAAATGTAAAAATAAGATTAATCAGTAAACTTTTAGAACTTGCCAAGGAAATAGTTGTATTTAACTTAGTTGTTAATTCTGATGCTGTTACAAAGTTGAAATGCTACAGTGGCTGGATTATGAACAAAATCCATTGCCCCAACAATGCAGATAGTTCTTCAACAACAAATAAAATTGTTAAGATATATGGCTATAAAGGACTAACAAAAACAGCTTTGGTGAAAGAGCTGACCTAGTCTTCTCTGGAGAAGAAGTCCAAACTAAAGGGTTATTTAAATACCTAATGTCAGGTGAGACATTAATAGGAATCAGGTGCTGCTGTAGTGATTGGTCATGTAAATGATAAATTAAAGATAACACATTTTTCCACTGTATCCACTGCATTTGTTGGTTTTGTTTTGTTGTTTGTTTTTTGGTGGATTTGGTGATGAAGCAGTTGAATGCCAACAGGGTGCATAGGGATTCTTGAGCACAATGTAACAATGTAGAGGTAAAGCTAGTGTTATCACTTTGTACTTCTGCATACCATAAGCTTGCTGAATGAGCCATGTGGAGCACTGAAACCATTCCATTCTGTCATTTGTACATGCACTGGTAGTGTGCTTAGTACTATACAATTTGCAGTCTGTTATGTTGTCCCAAAAAATATATGGCATTTTATATACTTACAATACATCGTATTTGTGATGTGTAATATATTTCACAGAAAACAGCAATATAATTTTACCTTTTGTAGAGCTTTTTCTGAATACCAGTTCTAACTGGAAGTGTAGTGAAGGTTTTTGAAGGTCCTTCAGTTGGACTTCATCAGTATGTAAAAACTGACATTCTCTTTCTCTTTCCCATAGCTGGACCCTATAGTGGTTTAGGTGAAGTCATCCATCGAGAGAGCGTTCCAATGCACACATTTGCCAAGTATCTCTTCACCTCTCTCCTACCTCATGATGCTGAATTGGCATACAAAACTGCACTGAGAGCCATGCGGTATGTATTTACAAGCTGTCTAGAAAGAGCACAAATAGCAGCTAGGAAAAGAGAAGAGCTTCTAACAGAATTATTATTTCCTTTAAGGAGAAATATTTTTGTTCTCTCATCTGTAAAAGCAAATGATATCTGTAGTAACTACATTATAATCATTTATAAACGTACAATTAGAGTGTACCGCTGTAAAACAGTACTCTGTGGTACCGGTCTCTGCAGAATCCCACTCTTGGGGCACATGGCTTTGTGTTAAACAACAGCTTTAGCATGTGTGTTCTCTCATCCATGGGACTGTCTGTGTATTGGTGAGGAAAGGAGGTAAGCATCTCTCCTGTAGTCTTATTTGCTGCTTAGCTGTTTAGAAGAACTTTGTTGTGATGCACGAGAAAAAAGTTTTGGCTCAGAGCACACCACATCATTTAAAATTTAACACCAAGAGTTATTTAATAAAGAAGGCCAGAGGAACAAAGTAGTAGTACTCACTTTTGAGTGAATGTTGGGACTTAATGTCACATGACAACAGAATGTCTGACTTGCATCCCATTTATCTTCAGTAATCAAGAAAAAGATGTTTCTCAGGCGTTCAGTTTCTGCATGGATCAGTGATCCATGATGGCAGCTCAGGAGCATTTTGCCTCTCTGTATTCAAAATCATCTATAATCATGAAACACTTGGTATGAAATCATTGGAAGCTAAGACCTTAAAACCATTCATGCATGGACCCTTCATGCATACACCTCAGGACTGTGAGGACAGAGTTGTGCTATCCTCGATGGTCACTTCTGTCTACAGTTCTCTGTTTGCAGCACTGAAACATATGGAGGAAGCATAGCCTTGGAGAACGTGGATCTTCAGTGACCTAGCTGACTGCTCACTTGGAATCTGAACTTGAGTGTTTGGCTTAGTGTGGCTGATCCCCTATTAAGCCTAATTTCACCCAGGCTTTGGGAGCCAGACTTTAATGGTGATGTTTAATCACAAGGTAGCTTTGCTAAAACCTAGCTAAATAATTTATATTTTAAATGGGGGAAAAAAAGTGAAGAATGCTAAATCTGCTTGTGTGTGTTCTGATGTTCCCTAATCTTGCCAAAATTGCATGAAAGCCACCAATTCACAACAACATTTCTTTTCACAGCAAAAGAACATAGAAGCTGGCAGTGGAATTAAAAGTGACAAAAGATTTCCCCAAAACAGCCTCTTTCTTTTATGCTCTGACCATTTACTGTTACTCATAACGTAATAATCCCTTTTTGTATTAGTTAGTTGGGCTTTTTAATGTTTATTGAAATAATCTAATAAGGCATCTCTCTCCCTGCTTTGTTTTTTCCCTATGTTTGGAAAAAATCAGCTGAAGAGGTTATATGCCTTTTATTTTTATATATATAAAGCTATGTAAAAAAAAGTGTCTCAGTAGTACTAGGGAATAGATTTGACTATTGATAAAAATCAAAAGGGAAGCCTTTTTTTTATATATGTACTAGCATGCACATACATTTGTCTGCAAATGTTAACATAATCTTATCGTAATTATTTACATGGTGTGTTGCATTTATATGTGCCTGCTAGATACCCTCCTGTATATTCAAAATTACCTTTTCTGGGGAATTCTTAAAGATGTTCTCATATGTTGCAGGAACCTCCAGAAAACTTAAAACTATGATAATGCCAATAAAAGACATGCACTTCAGTTACTTAAACATTTAGGTATTTATTTAAATATAAGAAATTGTAACATTTTTAAATTAGCTTATTCCATTAGAAATAGTCAATCACAAAAAAACCACAATGCATTGGTATTAATTATTCAGTAGTTGCAGTTTTATTGACAGATCCCATTTCCTTTGTCCTCTCTTATGACTTCCTGCTATAAAATCACTTGCATATGAAATCTGGTAGAAACGGAACTCAGATGTTAACTCTGATCAAGAACTGGAAAGGCTTTTCTTCTGAATGTTGTCTTATTGCTGTCTTTTGGTTTCTTATTAGCCATTCATGTCCTGAAACTATGCTTAATTGTATTGAATAAAAATGTCTCCTATTCACTCCTGCTTTTTGCATTGCTATTTATATATTATCTGGTGTCCTGATTGTATCTAGTGTATTGTAGAGGCCATCAGTTGAGTCTCTCTTGCCATAGTCATTTGTATTGTAATAGTCAATAACACATTAATTTTTATTTTTGAAGCATGAATTCTTGGTGGATAAGACTTATAGACTTACATAGATACTCAAAGAAATTTTTGCTTCAGGAATAGAAAATGGAGTCTGAAAAGTAACTTGAAATTCCTCCATCAGTGCTCTTTGGGGCTGTAGCAAAACATTATGGAACATTATAAAATACTGGTAGGCTAAAGCTTAAGGTCTTTAAAAAGTAGTCATAGCTGAACATTAAAATGTCCTCTCTGGATATGAATTTGTGTCTGAATTTATTCCAAGGTCAAAATCTGAATGACTTGTTGAATATTCCTCTTCTTCCTTTGAGCTTCTTTAAGTGAAGAAAGTATGTTCCAAATACCAAAAAAATATTTATCTGTTTTCCTCTAGTAGTACAGAACTACTACTCTTTCCTTCCTGAGGGTGGTGGTTCAAAGACTTAAAGAAGGCAGGGTAAAAACCTTCAGCTTCATACATGGTGTAGAAATCTCTGCTGCATTGGCTATTGGGTGGTGTAATTGTCCTGTGAAATTTTGCAGACACCCACTGATGTAGGTAGGTTTGACAAGTGGACTTCTAAGATTCCCCAAGAAGAGAAGTAGTTTTCCAGTGTTTTTGTTTTTTTTATAACCAGAAAGGCATATTTCATAAACATGAACAAGATGCCTATGGAAGTGGTGGAGTCACTATTCTTAGAGGTATTTAAAAGATGTGTAGATGTAGCAATTGGAGACATGGTTTAGTGGTGGACTTGGCAGTGCTGCATTAATGGTTGGACTCAATTGTGAAGGTCTTTTCCAACCAAAACAAGTCTATGATTCTTTTCTGTTCTAACAATATTGTGTTCTTACAGCTTTATTTTTCTCATGAGTAACATAACATAATAATGGTTTAATGAAAGAGGATTTCTTCCTTGTTTCAGGTTGCTGGTATTGGAATCTACAGCTCCTTCAGGAGACCTGTCCCGCCCACACCACATTGCATCAGTTGTTCCAAATCGGTATCCCCGCTGGTTCACCCTAAGTCACATTGAATCCCAGCAGTGTGAGCTGGCATCAACCATGCTAACAGCAGCCAAAGGTACCTTGCTGTCAGTTATGTACTTAATTAGCTGTATGATTTTTAATATTTCATGGAGTAAACATTTTTAAACTTAGGAATCCAAATTGCAGTCTGACAGGAGCTTCAGATAGGTACAACAAACTGATCTGGTTTAAACCTGTCACTTAAATTTTCTAGCAGAGTAGTTAAGCCAGTTAGATGGTAGCCATATAATCTTGATTTTAGGCTGATGAGATAGCTTTCTGTTCTTCTGAAACACAGCATAGACTCTGTGACCCAGGAGTGGACAAATCACTTCTAAAATCCTAAGTCGGGATGACTTTTGGCCATGTACTGCACTAACACCATCAGGCACTAGATGAGCTTGTGCTGCGTTGTATCTTTCATTCATATATGATTTAATTATGGAAGGTTTCTAAAATCTAAGTATATAACAAAGCATGATAATATTGCATATCAATGGCAAGCTAAATTATAATGGATATCTGGATGTTTTGGAAGTTTGATCCGTTTTGGTGATTCTGTTTACACATTGCAGGTGATGTTCGGAGGCTGGAAACAGTATTAGAATCCATCCAGAAGAATATCCATTCCTCATCACACATCTTCAAACTTGCACAGGATGCATTTAAAATAGCAACACTCATGGACAGCTTGCCAGACATAACACTTCTGAAAGTTTCTCTGGAGTTGGGCCTTCAGGTATTTAATTCGTTATTATTCCAGTAGCAGAAAGGAATATGACCCAGGGCTTGTGAGTATAGCTTTTAAGCACTGGGGACCATACTTCCTTTCAGCTCTATTTAGAGTTGTTGGGTTGTTTTCTGGTGCAAAGTTCAGTGGATTGGTAAACACAGACCAAGGGTCTGTGCTGCTTCTTTGTGCCATTCAGGTGGGAGAGAGAGCGAGGAGTGGCTAGCTGCAGGGCAGGGTAGAGGACCAATGCAATGGTTTCAGGAGTGTATGTAGGACTGTCTAGAAAGCAAAATTACTCTGCTTACCAGAAAAGAACTGTGTTTTATGCATGTCCTTGAGGGATTTATTACCATTTATTCCCTTCATTTCCCATAAAACAGATTTGGTAGGTGTGTTTTGAATTACTAGAGAAAGTAGTGGTTGAGAGAGACCTGTTTCTAAAGCAGATTGTGCTCATATTTATGTGCCCTAGAAAACTCTCACATGGTAAACAAATGGCAGTGTACTCACAGGTACACTGTTCTGCCTCAGCTACACCAGTTACAAGTTGGGATGAACTCTTTCGCTGTGATATCTGAAAAAAAAAAAAAAAAAAAAGAAAAAGAAAAACCTCTTATTCTAGATTTGGGAGTGATGTAAAGACGGATTTCAAACAAGGACTTCAAGCAAAGGCTGGTTTCAGGACTTAACTTAGCCATACTTTCATACTTCAAAAATAATTGGGTTGCTTCTTAGAGATTATTTTGTTTTCTTTCAAAATACTCCAATCTAGCACTTACTCTAGTTAAAATGACACCATGATAGCTAAGGCCAAAAGACCTGACCTTATCCTGTAATTTCGGGTGATGTACAACTATTCATCGGGGTCTCAAGGTGGGAATAATTGAAGGCCAACTTGGAACCATCCACAGTTATTTATAACTAGACTTAAAAATAATTTGTGCTTCTCAGCAATCTTTCCGTCTTAATTATCCTATCTGCAGCATAGGAGATGGGAAGAGTAACAAATATGGCAAAGTGGCTACATGACACTTTGAAGTCACTATAGGATTGGGAAGGGATATGGATTGAGAACCCCATTAAAAATGCTGCTGACTCCAAGCTGGTTTGTGAGTGAATTTGTTTAGTATGTGAAGACTGTTGCTGTCAGCTCTGTGATTGACCCATTAGGCTCTTTATTTAATTGCTACTAATAGCAATACCATAGTATGATACTAATTTCTTAAGGGGAAAACTACTTGCTTTTTTCATCTAGATATATGTGGCATCTGTAGATAAAGGAAGCCGGACATAAATTTCTGTGCACTTTCCATTTGAGAAACAACATAGGCAATAACTGCCAAGAGTTGTAAAATAAAGGCTCTACAGTTAAAGCTAACAAGTTCTTTTTCTAGGATTTTCTGATGGTTTTCTGATGGAACTTCTTTGCAGGGACTCCTTGTACAGAGAGAAGTCATTGTGGGATTCTGAAAAATTCCTGGCGATACCTGTGTATATATGTTTGCAGAATAAGCAGCCAGACAAATTGCAGTATACCTGTCTGTATTGCACATCAATGAAAAGAAGTGCAAATGAGGGAAAAAGGAATTAGTTTGCCCAACAAGAGTTAGCTTATTTCCACATTAAAGACAACTGTGCATAGAAGGAGGAGATGAGATATAATTGAATTTGAATAATTGGTAACTGATTGGGCTTTCTTATTGTTTGGAGTGGCTTTTTTTGTGCAGTGTTTGTTTTGTAATGTGATGGAGCAGAGATGGCAAAAGGCTGCCACTTTGAATCTTAGTGTATTTGAGTAATTTTAAGTCCCTAATTGTTGGTATATTGCCTTGGTTTTCAACAGGATTAATTTGTGTTGTTTGCATTGTTTTAATAGGTGATGCGGATGACACTGTCAACACTGAACTGGCGACGGCGGGAAATGGTGAGGTGGTTGGTTACATGTGCAACAGAAGTAGGTATGTTCAGAGATCCTTTTCTTGTCAGCTAACCTTAAAGGGCTTGTTCTTGCTTGTCAACACCCATGTTCTGTAAATGGTTCCCACTTTCTGTTCATTTACAAAATTCCTTTCGTGAGAAGACATTACTGCAATGATGGTTGGGGTTTTTAGGGACAGGCTAAATTAGACAGTATTAGAGTAATGCTGTGTGGCTTCTTTTGCCCTTCAGGGTGGGGGTGTGCATAGTCTAAGGGAAATATCCAAGTCTATCCCTTCTGTGATGGGTTTGGATTTGAGGCTGCAGTAGAGAACTTAGGCTTGTGGTTATGGGATGTTGCACTGTGCCACAACTTGAGCGCACTGCAAACCAAATACTGGTTCACCCGTTGTGAATTGCATAAGGTGAAAATAAGGTGGGAGCAGAGCCAGCCTTATGCTTGGAGGACAGCAGTGGGAGTATAGTGCACTCAGCAGGATATTCTGTGTGTTCCTGGGCTTTGCTATAGATTTCCCATGTCTTGATGAGGCAGGCAAGTCTTAGCATCTATATTCCGGTTTACCATCAGCAAGATGAGGATACAGAATCGGGAACTGCGGAATTACTGAATGCATTAAAAATCATGTAGCTGTAAAAAAAAAAAACAAACCAAACAAACCAATTCAGCATCCATGGTAGTGGGGGCAAAATAAGTACTAATCAGCAGTTCTAATTGTCACAAATGGTATTTCAGGAAAGCTTATTTCACAGAATGACAGAATTGTCAGAGTTGGAAAAGACTTCTACATCCATCTATGAATCTATGAATCCATCTGTCAACCCAAAAAATAACCAACCAACCAACCAAAAAAACTCCAGCATGCAAAAAAACTCTCACCTCATCATCCCACTGAAACATGTCCTGAACCGCCTCATCTACACGGTTTTTTAGTACCTACAGGAATGGTGACTCCACCACTGGGCAGCCCGTTCCATTCCAAGCTGTGACTACTCTTTCAGTAAATATTTTTTTCCTAATATCCAATCTAAACCTCCCCTGGTGCAACTTGAGGACATTTCCTCTAGTCCTGTCATTATTGACTTGAGAGAAAAGGATGCACCCACCTCACTACATCCTAATTTCAGGTAGCTGTAGAGAACAATAAGGTCTCTACTCAGCCTTCTCTTCTCCAGACTGAACAATCTCAAGTCCCCCAGCCTCTCCTTATAGGAATTGTTTTCCAGACCCTTATCCAGCTTGGATGCCCTTCTCTGAACTTGTTCCAGCAACTTGATGCCTTTCTTGTGGTGAAAGTCCCAGAACTGAACACAGGACTCAAGGTGCAGCCTCACCAGTGCCAAGCACAGCGTCATGATCAATTCCCCTCTCTACTGGCCACACTTCAGATACAGGCCAGGATGCTGTTGGCTTTCTTGTGCCTCCTGGGCACACTGATGGCTCACATATTAAGCTGGTGTCCACCAGCACCACCAGGTCCTTTTCAACTGGGCAGTGTTCTAGCCACTCATCCCAAGACTGTTGAATTGCCTGGGGTTGTGACCAAAATGCAGAACCCAGCACTTGGCCTTGTTAAACCTCACCCCATTGGCCTTGGCCCATTGATCCAGCCTGTCCAGATTCTTCTACAGAGCCTCCCTACCCTCAAGCAGATCAGTGCTCCCTCGCAGTTTAGCATCATCTGCAAACTTGTTGATGAGCACTCAATCCCTTCATCCAAATAACTGATACTGAACAAGGTTTCCTTACTGTGTTTATTCCTTTTTCATATTGGAGTGTATGTTAGATGCTTCCTGAGATTCAGAACTTCAAAGGATTGCTGCTTCTTATTCTTTGGATTAGTTTATTCTTTGATTTATTCTTATCTAATAAATTAGTATCTTTAGTATCATGGGAAAATACAGCTTGCATTTATATGCCCTCAGCCAGAAATTGGTTTGCATCTGCAAGTTTTCATGCAATGTTGTTGTTTTATTGCTTTTGTGTGTTTACTATGATAATTATTGCTGAGGCTGTCTTGTAGGTACTGGTGCTTGGGTATTATTTTGTGCCATTGCATATTGGCAAATAAAATGCTGGGTATAATACTGCTTTAAATTTGTAAGAGAAGTATCCCATAAAGAATCGATAATGTCATGCAAAGTACTCTCAAGATTCAATCAAGTTTGTAAAGAAAGCAATCTATTTAAATGAAGATCTAGTGTTCTCTGGTTATGCTGAATTGTTGCACATGAGCAAAGGGATGCACAGGAAGCAGAAAATGAGGACCTCTGGGTGTGGTTTAGGTGGGCTCACAGATGTGTGTAAACTACCTCTTGCAACAATAAGGCATTCTAGTTTTCTAAAAGGTTCAATTTATGCAATCCATTAGTTAGTTTCCCCATTCCTCCCCCTGCCAAACATACACACAACCACATACACCAGGAATAAAGTGATGCTAAGGAAAATACCTATTTCAGGAAATATCCAGTAGTTCATATTGCTCAGAATATTTCCAGAATAAGGAGCTTGATGTGCTTATGAATTTAATGCAAGATTTATCTGAAAAGTCTGCACTGGGAGGAGGTAGGGATTAGTTTTTTGTTGTTATAGTGTGCCATGGTGTTCCATTAAGAAATCCATTTAGCATACTACCATATTCTTTTGTGCCTGCACTGTACTGTGAGAGGCAGAGTGAGAAAATAAGTTAAAATTGCTTTTTAGAGGTGTTCAGTGTGAGGACTGCTATTGAGTAATGTGATGAGATCAAATGAGCAAGAACATGTTATCCAAAATGTTTTAAATAACAATTAAAACAGATTTGCTGTCACACCAGAAGATTAAAACTTGCCTCACAGGCTTTTTTCTTATTCTCTGCATTTTGGTAATTACTAGAGAGTGTGCACAGTAGCTTTTGTTTCGGTGTCCTTTTCTAAACATGCGATCTGGTTTAGCCCTTCTTGCAGAAGCATATCCCCTTGTATGTACTGGCAAACTCTGAAGACTTTGCTGCAAATTTAATCTCTTGCTGAACACCTGTATCTGCTGTGCTGTGGCTAATCCTTTCTTTCTGTCCCCAGGTGTTTATGCACTGGATAGTATAATGCAAAACTGGTTTACACTTTTCACTCCAACAGAAGCCACTAGTATTGTTGCTACAACAGTGATGTCCAACAGCACCATCGTCCGTCTGCATCTGGACTGCCATCAGCAGGAGAAGTTGGCTGGTAGTGCTAGGACGCTTGCTCTACAGTGTGCCATGAAGGATCCTCAAAACTGTGCCCTCTCTGCACTGACCTTATGTGAAAAGGATCACATAGCTTTTGAGACCGCTTACCAAATCGTTCTAGATGCTGCTACAGCTGGCATGAGTTACTCACAGCTTTTTACGATAGCACGATACATGGAGCACCGCGGTTACCCCATGCGGGCCTACAAGCTGGCCACTTTGGCCATGACACATCTCAACCTGAGTTACAATCAGGACACACACCCTGCCATTAATGACGTTCTGTGGGCATGTGCGCTCAGCCACTCCCTTGGGAAAAATGAGCTAGCAGCTATAATACCTCTGGTGGTCAAAAGTGTCAAATGTGCAACAGTACTGTCAGACATTTTGCGTAGGTGTACTTTGACCACTCCTGGCATGGTGGGACTTCATGGAAGGAGGAACTCTGGTAAGCTCATGTCACTGGACAAAGCTCCTTTACGGCAACTCCTAGATGCCACGATTGGAGCCTACATCAATACGACTCATTCACGTCTCACTCACATCAGTCCGCGGCACTATAGTGAGTTTATAGAGTTCCTCAGTAAGGCCCGAGAGACCTTCTTAATGGCTCATGATGGTCACATCCAGTTTACACAGTTTATTGATAACCTAAAGCAAATATATAAAGGCAAAAAGAAACTGATGATGCTGGTTCGTGAGCGGTTTGGTTAACAAAAATGAGTGAAAAGGGGATATGGGGGGGTGGGAAGGGTGGTTTGTTTTTACTTGAGCCTGCCTTTGTAATCCTTTTTAACTTAAAGAAACAGAGCCACACCGGTATTATACGTGTATAGTTATATTGAGTTTGTAAACTAAACTGTCATGTTGTGAAAGTTTGTGTGTTTATTTTTCTTTTTTTTTTTTCTTTCCTTTTTTTTCATTTTTGTATGAGAGAGAGGTTAAAAAAGGTTTGGTTTACACTGAGTATATGTTGTCAAGTGGCAAAGCCCACATCACTCTCCTGTTCTTTCTGTATACGTTCACAGCCTCAAAAACAAACATATATTGCAATGGCTTTAAAAACCAAACAAAACACCTCCATCCTGTGATAAGTACCTCGAATGGATTCAGCTTTACTCCTTTGTATCTCATCCTTACATTTCAGCATATTTAAACAAACAAATGAAATACTAATAGTTAAAAGGCTGACCACGTGGCTTTGCAGTGCTGTTCATCCAGAAGCATGGCACACAATGCTTGTGCATGTGGAAACTTAGCAACTGTCAACATACATTCTCAGGGATTTATCAAAAAAAAAAAAAAAAAAGAATGAGAGCATTTATTGTACTGTATATATATTATAGTATATGTCTGAATATTGAAAAATATAACATTAACTAATTTATAAAAAAAAATCTATGTAATGCAAAATACTTGAAGCTGCAGTAGCTTGGTTTTAAACAAGATAGAAAACCTATCAGAAGGACTAAAGTGCGCCTTGCTTCAGGGTTGGCTCAGGTGGTGAACTATATGCTGGGCATCTATGCAGAGCCACCTTTTGGATTGCATGGTTGGACTGATACCTAATGGGGAAAATTTTATATATATATATTTATACAACCCGTGTATACATATATATGTATACACACGTACACACATGCTTGTAACAGGCACTATAGTAAAGAGGGACAACAAAAATACACAGCCAGAGCAGCAAGCCTTAGCATTAAGAATACAGTATGCCAGAATTGGGGTTTGTGCCTCCTAACCTAGAAGACTTAAAGAAATATGCTTTTTGACACAGAACACAAAATGTTTTCCAAAATTATTGACATGATACATAACGCCTTTGCAGTGAGCTAATAATAAGCTAACCTTTGTGCACAAATAACATATATATATATTATATATATATATATTCTGCATAGGTATTTTGACTTTGTGCAGGACAGAAAGTTGTGTAGGTATGACTGTTCTACTTTTCAGTTTGTTTTTTTTAATATATTTTATTTTCTCTAGAATTACTCAAACAAAAGCAGCCTTCTATCTTGCCTTGTCTTAATGCTTTAAAATAACCAAACTGGAGATCTACTACCAAACTGTTCATTATATTATTAAATACCAACTTTGGTTACAGTATAGTAAGTCTTTACTTTAGCTGATGGTTCTGTATCCTTGTGCTTTTTAAAGCAGTTTTTGTTTCGGTGCAAAAGTTGTCCAGTGTCTCTTGTTCCCTTCATTAGAGAACATGCTAGAGGTATGTTTGTAGGTATTTTTGTTTAGAAAAACTATTCCATTTTATTTATTATAATAGGTAAAAAGGTTGTACTTCATCACCCATGTAAACATGCTCATGAAGTTGAAAGTAATTAAGATTTGATACACTGATATCAATTTATTTATGTAACTAAATCACTGTTTTATAAACTTGTTAATGATCAACAGTTTTTTTGTTTTGATTAAAATTAGTTTTTTGAAAGTTGATTCTGCCTCCTTTATGGTGTCTGTTACTGGAGCCAAATTGTCTACAGATAGTTCATAGATCTTAAATGTCCAGCTTGCAGCTTTGGTGTGTTATGGTGGTAGGCAATATGACCACTATGCCCAGTAAAGAAATTTTTTGTTTCCTTGAAAATCTGTTGAGGAATGGCTGTGTTCACAGTTGATGGTGGAAGATCTGATGAAATAGAGGAAGGACCAGCTATGCTTGCCTGTGCTTGAAGATATGTGGTCTATACAAGGTCTACACCTTGACAGAGTGCCCTCATGGGATGTTAATAATAATGGATTATTTGGGTGACTATGAGAGTTAAGATGTGCCATAAATACATACAAGGACACATCTTGCTGTTCTTGGATTGAGTTTTCTGAGGTATTGTTTATCTTGAGCCATGCAGCTAATTCCACACAGCACTGAGTTCTTACAATCTGACAACCAACATTTTGGAGCCCTTGCTCTGTGGGAGTTTCCAGCCCTCAGTGAAGAATGGGATACAATATAGTTGAAAACTGAAGAGGAACATTCTGCTTTTCCAACATCTTTATCATCTTAGGAATGTTACATGATGTCATATTTAACTACGTGATCTGAAAACCTTCACTTCCTGTTTTGTTTTTTTTTCTTCTGATTAACAGAGAATTGGCAAGCAGCAAGCAACTATCAAAGATGCAGCTGTAACCATGACTTCTAACAGTGAGGCTTGGATTGCTGGAAGATAGAGGAGGAAAAGGTCTGAATCTTTGTAAAACTTGTTATGTAAAATGTTAGTATTTACCAAGCCTTGGTAACAGCTGGGTTGTCCTTACCTAATTTTACTACCCTCCTGTAATTTCTGTGTCTTCTTTTCTGTTCAAGTATTGAATCTTTGTTACATTTTTGCTTCATTACTTTGTCCTAGATTAAATTTCTGCTACAGCCAGGAAGGAACAAGAGATATACTCCATTCTGTAATAGGGTTCATGTGTTTTGGTTTGGTTATTTTTTTCCTCTTTTGAATAATTCAGTATTAAGTATATTGTGGAGTATATCAAGTGAAAAACTGAAGCCTATCTATAGACCAGGCTTTAGAATTATCCCAGTTGTTGCCACCTGTGTTTGCTGAGCACTATGACTTACTCTTTCAGAACTGAGGGGTGGTCAGAATGGTGCTACACAGTGTAGTTCATGCCATGTTAGAAACCCTCAAGGACCAACAGAGGTTTGACCAATTGCTAACAAACCATGTCTAGCTAGGTACAGTTATTGTTTTGTAGGGGTTAGAACAACCCAGGAATGGTACTCCACGAAAAAAAAAAAGAAAGCCTGAGAGTTGTTGGTGAACGCCTATCGAGTATGTCCCTTAATTTCTAGAACTACGTAGAGCAGTTCTGAAGCATAAGGAACCTGAGTCATAATACAAGCCATATATTTGAGACATACAACAGAACACCTTTGCTATCATTGTCTCCAATTGTTTGAGTGCTTGCCAACACTCCTTTAAATGAGAAGATGATGCACTTTTGATCTGATGATTTCAAATGAAAAATGGAGGTATTGCTTGGTAGGTCCCTGGTGTTGGAAGTATCTGGATCGGTGAGTAAGGGTGAGGTGTTCAGTCACACTTACTGTATCTGCTGGTGAGCCAGTGCCTAAGGCAGCAGCAGTCTGCCTTTCCACTGCTCTGACCTTGGAATTGCTTGTCCAACAACACAGAAGCCTTGATTTGATGTCCCAGGCACCAAAGACAAATCACTGTTCATAGAAGGATTCTGGAAACTCAAAAAAAAGGATGAGGGTGATTAAGGACAGAGCTAAATATTCATCTGGTGAAGTTGCTGGAATTACATCAAGGCTAATCTTGGCAGGCACTTTAGGGAACTCTGTTAAAGAACAGCAGTGATGAGAGAAGTAGTGCCAAATTCTGCCCAGTCAGTGGGCAGGAAAAAAACATTTGGGGTTTGTGGCCTCCAATTCCAAATGACCTGAATCTCGTTAAACAGCACAATGATTAATTTGTAATGCTTTCTTTATCCCTAGTTTTCCCAATGTGCAGGGAAGTGGATAAGGCAGACTGCAACTCACTTCTCCCTGGATGCATTACAAATGATATCACTGTCCCCTCTAAAAACAAGGGGTCCGACAAAGGTTGGCCTTCCTTGGTCTATCCTGCCTACATGTCAAGGAGCCTTTAGCAGCACAACCAAAGCAATTCAGGAGGCTAAGATTACAACAGCAGAAAATTGCATGAAAAGCCTACCAAGCATGATCCTATTTTTATAATGCTTAATAGCAGTTCACTTAAATGAGTGGAAATCATTGATAAAGAAAACATTATTTCTTTTGTGCCTCTAATTGACACTTCAAACATAGTTGGTAGATTAGTATGTTAACTAAAAAATATCACAAAATGTTCTCCAAAGTGGAAGACATCACTGTCCTACTAACTTGTCTTCAATAAATGCACTTGAAGAGCTTCTTCACAGATACACTCTGTTTGGCTTGCTGTGAAGACAAGAGCTGGGAGATGCCCTTCTGATAGTGCTGTGACAACCCTCACCCATCTCCAAATGGCTTTGGTAGAGGAGAGGGAAATAGGTATTTCAGGAAGGTGTTTTGTTTTCTGAGTTTAAAGGTTATTTATTTTTCCTCTAGTCACATGAGGGCTGGCCTCTGTGTATGATATGTATGCAGCAGTAACCATGGGAAGACTCTATCTGGTTACTCAGGGTATCTTTGCTCCACAACCCCTCTGTGTCAGTGCAAACGCGTGGCCCAGTGCATACTTTGTTCTCCAGTGTACTGCAGTTTTTATATCCTTGAGGAGACTGTCTCAAGTCTCAAGTTACGCTGTGAGATATGCAGACTTCCAGTTTTGAAAGCTGTGCTTCTCCAACCATCCTCAAGAATCTGGAGTCTAAATTGAAGACACTAAACACCACAAAGACTTGTAATACTCTGTTGTAAGGAGTGTTGCTTGGCTGCTACTTAGTAATTTAGGAAGTCTTCCATATACTATGTCTAAATAGTATAATGAGCAACTGAGAAGCCTAAGAGGCATGCTGGGAGTTTTTAGTTTGAGAGGATACCTAAATGCTGGAAAGAAAACGTCAGCATTGCCTTAGGGAGAAATAATTGTAACGGGAGACTATACTTTCAGAGTTTTCAAGGTACTCCGAACCTCTCTGTCTTTTAAGGGAGAAGGACTTCTCATAGGAGAAGGACTTGCAGTAGCACAGTGGCTGTTTTCACAGTCTGCGTTTTCCCAGATGTCATTGTATTCACTATCTGGAATGATCCAGAATATTTTTCATACCTCAGTAATTCTCTTTTTCCATTTTGTCATTCTACAAGATGTATACAGTGTTATGCTATGCTCCTCATGTTGGGCTCTATGACCATACTGTAGAAAATAAAAGTTTGGTTTTGCCTATAAACCTTGAGCCCTACACTTGTCAGTTCCTGCCTCTCAGAGATATTTAGGGACTATATATAATCTGTTCTAGTGGAGGAAGAAGTGGTTGTGGTTATGAAGTGATACAAGGATCTTGAGCTTGATGTCATTGATTTTGTGAGAATGTTGACTTCCTTAGGAAACACAATCCATAAAAGCCAGATGCTAACAAGAAGCTTTTTCTTTTTTTTTTTTTAAGGCAAAGGTTTTCCAACATTTGGTGTTTTGTTGGCAATAATCAATCATAAAAACAAAAATTACTGACAAGAGTTTGGAGTGCATCACTAAGCTTATGCATTGCTAAGGCACAAGTTCTTCACTTCTATAAAAGTCCAGACAAACCAGACAGGATGATAAGGTCTTTTAGTTACCAGATGGTCTGTTTAGTTGGGGGTGGGGAAGATCTAATAGGATGCAATAAATAAAATAGCATTGCCTCTGTTTAGCCTGGTGTGAAAATGCTAGTTTATGCACCTGTTTTTCCTGCTGAACTGGAGAATAGTATGTATTTCTGGCACCCCTGCCACATTGGCTATCTCCCTGTGCTCATTGCTCACACTGTGTAACTTACAGTGTGAGCTGTAAGTCTAGGTTGCCAGCAGCAATCCCAAGTCTGTTTTATTCTGATAGGAAATAGAATGCGAAACGTTTTCTAGCATTTGGATTGATGCTTGAGAAGTGCAGCTGCACTGCTAGCTCTGAGCAGAAGCCTGAGCTTTAGCAACTGCACTCTTCAGGGCTTGAATTTGTGATTAATTCCCCAGGAGTTTTGTCTTTGATTCTCTTCAATGTGTGTGTTTACCTGTAAGCATGTTCTGTGAGGGCAAACACTGACTGACCTCATGGTGTGAGGACAAGGGGTTGTTAAAGCCCAAATGCAGCTATTAACGATGGGCCCAAGCTTTTTTGGAGTGTTGCAGCTGGGTGAGGTGTTTGTGGACCAATGCATGGAACAGGCTGACTAGCTAGCTCATACCCATAGCTTCTGTCTTCCCAAGCAGCATGTACATCCTTCAAGAACATGTTACGGCTGGGTCAGAGGACAGCGTGTGGTAAAAAAAAAAATGCCAGGCAGCATGTTTGTGTCTATCCACAGCTACATGTATTCATAAACCACAGGCAGCCCTGGAGAAACTGCTTGTTTCCTTTTTCCCTAGGACTAAATGCTTCTCTACTGGAGAAACAATGGTGAGGAGCAGGGTGAGCCCTGGGCAGAGAATGTGACTGAGATCACAGATCTTCCTTAGAGCCTCTCTGTGTTCAGTCAACCTATCCCATCCATGAGCCTAAGAGACTTCTGCCTCTGTGCCTTTGTTTGAAGTGAATACTCTTTTGTGCAGCTCTTGGCTTTCTGCAGATGTTTCAACTTGCCAGCAATTCTGGTAATTGTCTGTATGTAAGAATTGTGTGGAATTAAACTGCTTATTGAACAGCCACACTGTGGATTTGTGATTAAATTCAAAAGTTACAGAGTTCTGGAATTCTGTTGTAAAAAAATATTCCTTGGTTTGTTTGGTGGGTCCTTGATACCTGGCTTTTCCAAACGGTGGTTTTCAGTTTGCTGCATTTATTTAATGATCAGCAGCACAATTGCAGAGCTCTCTCAATTCTACAGAAGGCGCATACAAGACACTGGTCTCTGGAAGTTGTATTTCCAAAAGACTAAATCAATCTGACCTTTGTTTTGTTTTTTGGTTGTTTTTTTTTTTCCACAAATTCATATGCTGTATAGTGGGCAAGCAGCAGTTCTCATGACAGACTTCAGGGATCCTTAACATGAAGAATAAATATAAATCTGGAGCAGTCTTGCTGATTTAGATCTTTGAAGTAGCAAGATATGGGAGCAGACAGATGAATTTCTGTGTGGGAATAGTCCCTGTGAGGTCAGTGTTGCTTCTCACTTCCTTAAACGGCTTTGCTAAAAACAGGATTTAGAAGCACAGTTGAGTACAAAGCCTGCTCCTTCAGCAGCTGGTGGGAACTGGGCTGTCAGTGCTAAGTAAATCATCCAGGTCATCTGCCTGGAGCTACTGAGGGTGACACCCCACTTCCAAACCTCACTACAAACTTCACTGACTGGTCCCAGCAGGAGCCCCTCCACTGCCTGAGAGATCTGTGGAAGACACAGTGCTTCTCAGAGATTCAGAAATAGACCTGAGAGGAGTACGATAAGCAAGCTTGGAGGGGAACAGACAGGTTTTTCCTAAAGGGAGAAGCTTTTAATTTCAATTCCTTTGTTTTATTTTTAACAGTTTAAAATAAAATGTGTAAAAGGAGTGAAAAGTGAAACAAATTGCTTCTTGGCAGTTGTTTCACTTGCTGATGTTTTGCAAATGTATCAGAGCTCTTTGCAGCTTAGTGTTCAACAAAATTATCTTAAGTGAAAATAATCTTTGTAAGCTCCTGATAAAGGAGGTTTTCAGACTGCTGCTTGTTTACTAAATAGCTCATTATTGGCCTGCTGAAGAAATGTGCTTGGGCAGGATTAGGGAGGCTCCCACCTCAGGCTAAACTCCTGTAACAATAACATTATAACCCTCTGGAGAAATGGGTATAGTGTAAGAGCAGTTTTTTTCATGGTTTGTACCATGAATTGAACCAGCTATAGGAGAACAGTGAAAGTAAAGAGCTACATCAGAGGCTGAAGACTAATTATTTTTTTTATCTCATTTTGGGCTACAGAACTACATTAAAAAGTGTGCACACACAAATACAATAAAAGCATTTACAGCATCTTAGCCTTTAAAGTCCTAGTATAGAAACAGATGAATTGTGTCTGTCTCTGCCAAGTGCCATATGTTTGTGTCTGAGATATAAAACATTTCAAAATAGAGGTTTATAATGGAAACACTGACACATCCTTAAATATGTTGATGCAAATAGGCACCACTGTAATAAATCCCACAGAGATTTAGAAAGTGTTATCTGTTGTTCTGGAAGAGGATATACTATCCTCTATCCTCTGACTGAGTGAAGCTTCTAATTTCTGTTCTTCAAACCATTTGACTCTTCAATAAACTGTTTAGAAGCCTTGCATTATATCTAACACTTCAGATGGTGCCAGTATGTGTAGCACAATAATGTGTCTGATATCTAAAAGTTTTTCCAATTTCAACATGGGAACCACAGCCCTTTTCAGAACATGTAATTTTTACCCATATTTGTGTGATACATTGAAAAAAGGTATTCCATCTTCTTCCCCATTTCTTGTTTCCTGAAATAAATCACAATATGGAGCATCTGATCTATTTTCTGTATAGTGGGTGCAATCACAAATCTCCTGCTTTTGTTAAAATTCCTCCCAGGAGAAACCCACTTTCTTGTCATTAACTTTATTCTTAAGCAGGTGCTTACAGTTTTTAATAAACTTCTGACTTTCCTATAGACAACAGTAGATAGAAATACACTACAGCATTTAGCATTAGATGTAGCTAAAACCTTTCACCCAAGCTCTTGTGCTTTCAGAGGGGATCATTCCCTGTTGATATTGAGAGGCAGCCAGCCTGGGACCAGAGTGGGGCAGATGTTCAGAACATCTGTGCAACATCACGCAGTTGCTCCAGGGCATGAAGCTTGCATGCCACAGCTAGTGGATCTATACCTGGGTGTGGTGACATGGTTTGGACTTGAGCTGTGGCCTTGAAGATAACATATACTCTGGAAAGGAGCACAAGCAGGAAGCACGGGTGTAAAACACAGGAGTACTGCTTTTCTTTTGTTTTTCTATGGTAATACTTTGTAGTGTACACGACAGAGCAGAAAGCAGCCAACCACGGCATTTAGCTGTCCAGGTTTAGGCATTGGGAATTTCCCAGGCTTGAGTGCTGACAGGGCCCTTCCAGGTGGCAGTAAGTTTGCAACACATGAACAAAGTACCTTAACAGGGGTCTAAAATAAATTGACTGGAAAGGAAATTTTCCTTCATCAAAGGCTCTCTTGGCAGATTTCTTACAGGTAAAGCTGGTTATATTCAGTACTAAATATGGAATGGTAAATAACAAAACAAAGGGTTGATAGATTGGAGGATGCTTGTGGGCTATTTCATGCCATTTTTTTGCAGAAGCATATTTAGTTCTTAGGTAGCATTTTAGGAGTACCTATTATTTTGAGATACAGAACCACCAGCATGACATTCAGCTCCTAAGGGTTTCCGTTATAAGACAGAGGGATGTCTATGTCCACTCCATACATAGCACCATAGCCAAGGGTCTTGCAAGGAAAAGAGCCTGATACAACCTAAGAGTTTTCTTCCACAACAGGAGGTCAACAAAACCATCTCCCAGGTAATTTTGTCTGCATGACTAGAAAAATGTGTAGGTGTGTTTGCTACACTAATTCACAAATTATATAAACTATGGCCAAAAGACCGAAGTCAATACAGACTACTGAAATGACTATTATGACTGGGGCAGTCTAACTGACTTTGTAACTTATTTTTGCATCATAGTCACTGTTTAGTGCCAGAGAGTTAACTCCTCTCTTTGACTTTCTGGACATATGACACTCCTATTATTCCAGACAGACAGTCCTTCCCAAAACACATGGATATGTTAATATGGAGAGTGGGCAAAATTATTTCATTTAGATCTACAACAAACACAGATTGTCATTTTTTAGTTTAGAGAAGAGGAGGACTGAGAGGAGACCTTATTGCCCTCTACAACTACCTGAAAGGAGGTTGTAGCAAGGCTGGTGTTGTTCTCTTCTCTCAAATTAATAGTGATAGGACGAGGGGAAATGGCCTCAAGTTGCATCAGAGGAGGTTTAGATTGGATATTAGGAAGAAATTCTTCACTGAGAAGGTAGTTAGGTGCTGGAACAGGCTGCTCAGGGAGATGGTGGAGTCACCATCCCTGAAGGTGCTTAAAGAACGAATAGATGTGGTGCTTAAGGATATGGTGTAGTGGTTAGAGAAATGTTAGGACAAAGGTTGATGACCCTGGAGGTCCTTTCCAACCATAATGATTCTGTGTGATTCTGTGATTTTTGGAATGTGTGATTGAAGCTTTTAAAGGAATATTTACACTAGCTTTATTTTGCTTGGATAGCAAGAACGAAGTCATGCTCTTCAAAAGAGACTACAAAAATTACGCTTGATACTTGATTATTCACATGATAACTTGAGTGCCAAAGTTCAACAGAACAATGAATAATTATTTCCATATAATATTTCCTTTATTTCCATACATTTCTATGAGTTCAAGTGGGAAGAACCATTTAATTCACACTTAGAGTAAATAAATACAATGAATAAAATGTGTAAGTATGTATAACACTGAAAGATAATTATCTTCATCAATGTCATCTGAGACATTCACAGTCACTGTGCAGGAGACATCCACAAAACCAGATCAAATGAAACTGAGTCATTGGAGTGCTAGGTAGCAATTTTGGATGGAAAAAAAAGTCAGCAATGTGTATTATTCATCATTTGTCATTTGCAGTTGAGAAAAATGGAATGCCCTCTGACACATCTGAAGAAGTTCATTATTTATTGAAAGCAGTGAAAGAACTAAAAAGCCAAATAGTAATATAAACCCCTGGGGATGTCTTGCTACAATTTTTACATAGCATCAGAGCTACTGTAAATAGTTGGACTAAGATAAAAATCCTGGCAAATATTTGGTATAAAATGCTTGAGATATGAAACGATTCTTTGAAGTCAAGCGATTTTAGTCTTGTCCAGCATCATAATACTAAAATATGCTACCTTTGTTTAAAAATAATTTAAACTCTTACACTACACCCATCCTATTTTTACTGGAGAAACCCTAGACAATGCTACAACACCTCAGCTTTGTGGACCTGTCTCAAGAGAGGAGCCCTATTCATTCATGGTGATCTCAGTGGGCATTATGTGAGGTTTGCTTTTGACCTGAGATATTGTCATCATTCACTTTCAGTAACTAGTAAAAACAGAGCCATTACATAGAACACGGACAGATGGAACAAAACACAAAATGGCTTAAAAAGAATATTACATACATGCAATACTCATTATGGAAATGTAGTGAGTCAGTTTGAGTAACTGTTTCCCAAATCTTACCTACTAACTTAATTTCTGCATGCAAGCCTAAATGAGCAGTAGTGTAACTTCCTAGACTGGAAATAATTAAAAACTAAGAGGCAGAATTGCTTTAACAAATGATACATATGCAGCCATTGTTCCTGGACTGGATCCTGCACAACCTGACAGCTGTGGCATGAATGCTCACTGGTTTCTTCCTTCTGCTGCATTGCGGGTTACTTGTTTTGCTTTGTATAGTAGAAATTCCATGCATTAGAGAATGGATGGAAACAAGAGGAAGAGGGTATAGAGAAAATTAAACCAAGAATTCATCTGTCCTGTTTCTAAACATCAGGAAACATATGCTCTTAAAGTATGCTTGCTATGGCTGTTTAAATAGAACTTAAGCCACTCTAAATAGTTGGGCTCAGATAAAAATAAGAGGGGTTGGAGGGGTAATTTGTGGCTTTATGTTATGTAACAACTCCAAAGTTCATCCATTCTTTGTGTTTTGTCCTTGGACAGTGCTTTTCCGCTAAATTATCACAAACATGCATTTGATTTGGAAATAATCAGCAATACACACAGAGAAGGCAACAGATCAGACTTTGTGGATGGTAAGCAGGAGAAAAAATCTGAAGCTGATAAGTTTTTGTTTTTTTCTCCCAACAGTGCAATCAGTTCAGTGATTCAAAAGTCAAGAAATGCACAGCAAATAATGTGGAATAGTGCTGTAAATGATATCTTCAGGCAGGAGAATGAGAACCACATGTCAGTGTCAAATAGCTCCATGCAGTTCTGAAGTGGTTACGTCAAATAGTCCAGGGTCAAACTCAGTTTTTGTGAGTTGAAGTGGTATCCTCTTGCAGTTTAAACTCAAAATTCCTTTGTTTTTGAGATGTTTTATTTTTGTATGTGCAAGAACCCATCATTAACAATATGACACTTTACTTTCACACCCCTGTCATTTTTTTTTCCCCTCTATACCAGAGAATTTTAGCAGCTAGCTTCAAGCATGAAGGTTCATGCTTCAGCTGCCTTTAGACACAGTGGTTCCAAATTCCTACCCCGGACACAGTGCTGAGTTCATAGTCTGTCAGTTTGTCTGCAGGCATTCTTGGCCATTTAAGAAGAGTCAAGCACAGCTTGGCAACGCTGCTTATAGCCCGGAGTAGGCACAGCTGAAGGACAGAAATGCCCAGTGTGTTTTTCCTAAGCATCATGCGGAGCAGATGCTTTCTGTGTTATTCAATGTGTGTGGTCAACTAGCCCAAACAGTTGATAAAATGTATTTCCTTTGTCCATAGCCATTGAAGTCTCTGGCACCCTTCACAAGTACGTCAGCACCTATTGACTGTGAGAATAATTGCCTGGACTGCCTGTCTATTCTAATTTTCTTGGCTTTTGTTTGTTTTTGTTTGTTTATTTGTTTGGGTTTTGTTTTTTGTTTTGTTTTTTATTCCCAAATGATAGGTACCTCTGTATGTGATGACTTCCTAGCTGCACATCCCCTCTAGACAGTTTCTTAGATAATCCACATGAAATTATTTTATCCATTAAATAATTCACAGTCTCTCAACAGTGAAGATGCCTTTCATAGAATCATAGAATCATTTGGTTGGAAGAGACCTTTAAGATCAAGTCCAACCATTAACCCTACACTGCCAGGGTCCCTA
>WYEA01008735.1:0-20391 GCA_033558465.1 Alcedo atthis | reverse complement strand
GAATGTCTCCAGAGCAGGAGACTCCACAACCTCCCTGGGCAGCCCCTGCCAGGCTCTGACACCCTCACTGGGAAAAAGTTTTTCTTTGTGTTTCCCCTCAACCTCTTGTGCTTCAACTGACTCCCATTGCTTCTTGTCCTGGATGACACTGAGCAGAGTCTGGCTCCATCCTCCCTACACTCATCCTTAGCATATTGATAGACACTGCTGAGCTCCCCCCTCAGTCTCCTCCAGAAAGCAGAATGGAATCCACTTTAGAAAGATTGGAAATTTGGTGGTGTGTGGAAGGATACAAGATGACCAGGAAGACTGTGGCTGTGAGAAATGCCACCCTGAATGCCACTTCACACTACAGTTACTGCTGGATTTTGTTTGGGGGAGGTGTGATCATAAATATGCAGAATCATGTTCACATTAAATAACAGCAATGAAACAGTAAATACAGATGGGGTGAAATGGAGATAATAGAAGGCTTTTATGTAACCTCATTTTACTTTATTTTGGGTCTAGTACATGTGTTAGTACAAACACAATGCTGGTGTGCTGTTCTCCCTTTCTAAGAAAGATATTCATTAGTGATTCACTTCAGAATAAAGTGTATATATAGGTAATTTTGACAGATACATGAAATTACTTGAAATTAAGGAATTAACAGATTCCTACATTATTTAACTAATTTCTACTGTTCCTGCAGGGTCATCCAAAAGTTTGTGAAAAGCTGAAAGCCCTTATGGTGGAATGGACTGATGAATTCAAGAATGACCCACAACTTAGTTTAATATCTGCTATGATAAAAAATCTTAAGGAGCAAGGAGTTACTTTCCCAGCTATTGGTTCACAGGTATATTAAATTTTGTGATTGTTCTTAATGGGTTTCACAATTTATTATTTATTTTTCATTCTCTGTATTTTACAGTTTATAATCTTGAATTTTATGTCTTTGGCAAACAAAGTGAAATCTCTTGTCTTAATAAAACATCCATTTGAGGGGTGAAATGCTCCAGTTTACTTTAGATTTTGATACTGCAGATGAATACAAATCAAAACTGTGAATTTAATGCATTGTCAGTTTTTTTGTTGAATTAATTTTTACATCTTTCACTGTTGGCTAGGCTGCTGAACAGGCAAAAGCAAGTCCAGCTCTAGTTGCCAAAGATCCTGGTACAGTAGCCAACAAAAAGGAAGAGGAGGATTTAGCTAAAGGTGAGTATATTCACTTGCTGACTGATAAATATACTGATAAAGCAGGAACAAATGTTTTGCTTCCTCTATGTGAATAGTATATTTATGGATTGTGATTATTACTTCTTTCTTTTTGTACCCTTCCTGGAGGAGTAAAGATTAAATCTGTTCTGTGGGTAGCAAAGATGAAAATTTTCTGATACTTCAGTTTTCTATCCCCCACCCTTTTCAAATTGAACACATCTCATGTTAAGCATATGCCTCACTATGGAAAATTTGACACAAGTTCTGCATTGGATTTTTCCTCTTCCTGGGGCCAGTGAAGGACATTAATTTGCAATTTAATCATTTGATGGAAGGAGAAAATAAGGATTATAGTATAAACTGCATGTAAGGTACTTCAGGTATAGTACTTTAAACTTCTATTCCTTTGAATAGTGCTTCTGTGGTATACTTAAGGCTTTGATTGCTGTAAGTGACTTAAGTGATTTAAGAAGCTTAAATGTCTCACTGCAGTTCCAGTAAACAAAAATAAGATGGTTTATTTTGGTTTGCTGTAGTATTAAAGTTTTTTTAAATGTCATTGAATGATCCTATACAAGACATGTGAAAAGTTCTTCTTAGAGTGGTTTGATATTTATGTCTGAATGATGGATTTGGGGGTCAAACTTCAAGGTAAAAGCATCAAATATTAGCTCTTGTATGTAGTGTGACTTAGGGGTTGAAGTTTACCTGCCAAGATAAATTCTTGTTCTCCTAGCTGATGAATGTTTTCATATTTGATAGAATTAGTTTTGTTGTTTAGCTAGTATCTAATATAACATTGATTTATTGAAATTGTCATTAGCCCATTTGGGTATGTTACTAATGTTCTTCAACAGCTGACCCACCAAAGCCTAACTTCTAAAGGGATCTGTGTCTCAAAGTTTCAGGTTATGTGTGGCTTCTCTAATGTTTGGTCTCTTCCTCTTTTTGTGTCCCTCTCTGTCCCTTCTTAAGTATGATGATTTTTACTTTTTTTTTCCTACAAATTTGGAGAAATTTAGTATGAGTGAAGCCTTTCTGCTCAGTCAACTTGAATTGAAATTGGCCAGGAAATGTAAAAGTATTCATGGAATGATAGGGAGAGAAAAGGAATGGACAAATTTTTGCTCATCTAAGCAAAAATCTTTTTCTTAATTATAAATTGATGAGGCACTTTTTCACTGCAAGGGTGACTGAGCAGTGGCACAGGTTTCCCAGGCAGGTTGTAGAGTCTCCATACTAGGAGATAATTCAAAAGCCACCTGGACATAGGCAACCAGCTCTTGAGCAGGGAATTTGACAAGATGACCTCCAGAGGTCTCTTCCAACCTCAGCTAACCTCTGTGATCCTCTGATGCTGTGAATCCAGGCTAAAGACTCCTGATCTAACAGATCAACACTGTGCACCTGAACAGCTCTATCTATTTAAAGTTTCAAGTGATCTGGAAAAATTCAACATCATGTCTGTGCTAGTAAGAATTTAAATACTTTACAGCAGTTCAAGGTAATAACAATAATGTAATAATAAAAAAGGAATTACTTCACTGAGCTATCCTGTTTGTATTGAAGAGCTATTTATTTGTCCTGACCATGTTGAAAGCCTCAGTAATTTACTATCTATGGGCAGAAAAATGTCTTTTTGGTTTTTACCATTATTTTTAAGTGAAAGGCAGAAGTTTATTACGATGCACCAGGAATGGAACGATACTAAAAGTTTTCACAGAGGTAAATGATGGTGTAATTAATTTTTAGAGGGATTTTTCATGTGAATAACTTCTTTTGTAGCTATTGAACTGTCCCTGAAGGAACAAAGGCAACAGCAAACACCACTTTCCAGTTTGTACCCAAGCACCTCAAGCCTTTTACCAAATCACAAACACGAGGGCCGAAAGGTTCGTGCAATCTATGATTTTGAGGCTGCTGAAGACAACGAATTAACTTTTAAAGCTGGAGAGCTTATAACTATCCTTGATGACAGGTAATTTATATAGAATGCCTGCTAGAGGTATATTAGACTGTAAAAATTGGTGGGGAATAAACATATCTTCTATGTAAAAGCACACATTGGAATCCAACTGCAAGAATATATTTGCATCTTAAGTACTTTATGTATCTATCTCCTAGATTTTGTTTTTATATACAAATGTAGTTGCATAAGGATTCTTGGATAAAGATTTCTGCATATATGCAAATCGTGTTTATGTACAAGTAATATAAATGCCTTGTACAGTGCAGTTCTTAGCAAAATTCCATGTTAATATGGTTTATTTAATGTATTGGAGGAATTAATGTATTTGTTTTCTTAATCTTTAGTGATCCAAATTGGTGGAAAGGTGAAACTCATCAGGGTATAGGATTGTTTCCATCTAATTTTGTAACAGCTGATCTTTCTGCTGAGCCAGAAATGAGTAAGTAACATTACATTAATGTATAAATGTTAAGCCTTGCCGTGGCCTAAGGGATATTTCTGTAGTGATTTACTTTATCTGTTTCCTTTCCCTTATGGTAGAATTGCAAGTCAATGTGATCCTTAAGGTAAAACTGAGGAACCCTTGCTGTGTTCTCCCAAAAAACAGGCATGTCTTTGAGTCAGACCAAGGTTGCCTAAGCTGGCATCTGCCCAAAAATATGATGCTGTTTGATGGCTTTGTCAGTAGCTTTCCTCAGACTCATTGAACTACCCATTGGCTACAGCAACTACAACAGCAGTTTCTTCCCAAATTGCCTTTTTGCCTAGTTGCAGTGGTACTTATCTGATCCAGGAAAAATTGAAGGGCCCTGGGCAGATAGGATTTGGAGCTGGAACACCTCTTTTGACGACAGGCTGAAGGAGCTGGGATTAGGAACAGAATCACAGATTGTTCAGCTTGGAGAAGAGAAAGCTCCAAGGAGACCTTATAGCCACCTTCCAGTGCCTGAAAGAGGCCTATAAAAAAGCAGGAAAGGGACTGTAGTGACAAGGTGAGAAGCAGTGGTTATCAAAATAGATAAGAATAGATTTAGATTGGATGTTAGAAACAAATTATTTACCACAAGAGTGGTGGAGCACTGGAACAGGTTGTCCAGTGAGATAGTTGAGGGAGGCTCCATCCCTGGAGATATTCCAGGTGAGGTTGGACAAGGCTCTGAGCAACCTGCTGTAGTTGAGTGTCCCAGTGTCCCTGCTCACTGCAGAGGGGTCAGACTAGATGGCCTTCAGAGGTCCCTTCCAGCCCACATGATTCTATGATTACAACTGTTCAAACAATTCAAGAAACTATAATCCTATAGGTATGTATGTGTGCTTAGTGTGAGAAGGGATTTTTTCTGTTATGGGTTATCTCCTTGTACCTATTTATATCAGTCTAACCTACTCTATTCAATTAAAAGATTAAATATTAGACAAGGCTTTAAGATTCTAGAAGCAATTTCTATAAATCTGTTGGATTTTAAAGATGAATCTCCTGTGAGCTCACCATGAGTGTGCCAAAGGTGTGAGCAGGTCAGTAGAATTGCATGCTGTAGGAATCATCTGTTCTGTGTTGAGACTTGACTGGTAAGAGTAGTGTGGCAAGAGTAGTATTTGGCAGCTTTTTTTGTCATGGCTTCCATTATAGAGGAGTGAGGTGGCTTTGCAAGTACTATTTAATGAAGAAGGAATAGCAGAATTTGAGAACTTTTGATTGTATTCTTTGTTCTGGAAAACAGAAGGCTCCAGTTTGTCATAGATGGTTCAACAGTTTTCTCTTAAACCTGACTCACTCGCCCTATTCCTTCCAATCTCCTGTTCTCAGTCTGTTCTCCTGATTACTTGTTATGTGCTGGGAGACTATGATAAAGACATTTACCTGCTAAGACATGTTTCTGTTGCCCTGGTGTGAACTGGTGCCTTTTTAAAATGCAATTTATAGATTTGCTTAAGAAAGTTGTTTATGTCTATGGAGATGGTTTTAGCCTTCAAATGTCACATATACATATATACACATAATATATATTTAATATTCACAGTAGAGGTTTTAAATGCCAAGAAGGCAACATGCTAGTTTTATAACAGCTATCTCATTGTTTTGTGTATTATTTTATAAAATAAAATCTGTTTATTTTATAGTGAAAACTGAGAAGAAAACAGTTCAGTTCAGTGATGAAGTTCAAGTAGAGACAATAGAACCTGAGCCTGAACCAGTTTATATTGATGAAGTAAGCATGACAAAAGTCTGGTTTTCAACTGCTGGTACATTTCAATATCTGATGTTTAACCCTTTCATCCTGTACTTCAAAACCCATTTGAAAGATCAGGAGAACATACCAAAAGAGAATAGGAAGGGAAAGTTGATGGAATTAAAAATAAAATAAATATTAAATTTCAGTATTATAATTTGTTCATGTGTCTTGAAGTTGTTAGGGATTTCTGAAACTGAATTTGAAAACTGCATTCCCTTTAGGACCTTGCCCCAGGATTATACAGCTGTTCACCTCCAAAATAGATGCTTGCTGAGAAGGGATGCACTGGCTTTCAAGTTTTTCTTTGAGTACTTAGGTATACCTTAAAGACTCCCATCCTGAATGTTGTCTTAGATTTATTTCCAGTATAACCACCATTATTTCCCCTGGGCTGAAAGATCTCATTCCTTCTCTGAAAACTGAGAGATTATGACAGCACAATTTCACCACAGTGATTCTACAAGGTTCCCAGGAACTCAGCCCAGGGTGGTTTTGCCCTGGTGCTTTTGTTTTTTTCCTTTTTTTTTTTTTTTTTTCCCTCCCAGGAGTCTTATTATTGTCCTGTTTAGATTTTTAGATTTTTTTTTTCCCTTTTTCTGTCATGATCTCCCATTTCTTTCTCAACAAGAGTTCTGTCATTGCTTTTTGAACTGCCTTTCTAAAGTCCTGTTTAACTCCTCCCTCAAATACTCTTCCTCCCAAGAGATACTAGTTTGTAATCTGCTGAAATAGCTTATCTCAGCATCTCAGCGCTGCCTTGAAATGCCTTCCAGCTTTTGTCTTCTGGGATTCTACTTTGGTTTATGTTTTGTTTTGTTTTTAAAATTACCATAGTAGAATTTTGAAGGAAATAATTTGGCTTCATTCTGCCTTTCCTGAGATTAAGGTAAAAAAAACCATGGTTGCAGTTTCTACTTGGATACAACCTTATATAAGCTTCTTAGAAGCTATTTATTTGATAGCACTCAGCTAAAAAAGTGATTTTTAATCATTTGCAAATAATGTTTGGTTAAGAAATATAGTTCAGCCTAAGATACTTTCCAAAGAATTTCTGTGTGTTAATTTTCCACCCTTTGATAAATGAGTTACTCTTAAACTGGTTAATCAGGGATAACTTATTCTGTAGTCACTGATGCAAACTTTCCAAACTATGAAGTAATGCCATTGCTCACATGTTGATAAGCCTTATTCACTTACAAAATGTAGCATGGTTTTTCAGTTAATTCAGTTTTAGGTACCCATTTCTTTTTTTAAAGTACTCTCTCAATGTATTTCTGTCAAAACATTTCCACTAATCCCACTAGGTGGTGGTATTGCATGGGTAATAACTAGAAGGGGAAACCAGAAACTGGTCAGAAAATACTGTTTAGGACTTCTAGGAATAAAGGGGTATTCTTCATCTACCACTTTTTCCTACTAATATTTTTTTCTCATTTGGCTTTTCCTTCTTCTAGCATCTTTATTCCTGTAAAGTAGCATGTATGATTTTTATTTGCTTAAATATTAGTCTGGATGATTTCCAAGTCCCAAGAGATACAATGGCTGTTGTAAATAGCTACTTTCATTTACTATCCTGAAAATCCCCTCTGATATTAATTATACAGTTTGTGTTCTAGGATAAAATGGACCAACTCTTGCAGATGTTACAAAGTGCAGATCCATCTGATGAGCAGCCAGACCTTCCAGAATTGCTTCATCTTGAGGGTAAGACAGTCTCCTATTTTATTATTGTGTTTTCCTCTCTAGTAATTACCTATATCAAACACATTTAAAAGAAGCTGAAACTACTTCAACTTCATTTGCACACCACAAGCATGCCTGAGAAAAGTGTCAGAAAATAATTATCTTCTTCCTTTACAGAACAGCACAACATGAGTTGCTAAAGGAGTGTAAGAAAGATTCCATGAGAGGGAGCAGAAATACTACTGAGGCTTAGAACAGATCTGTGGGTGTCCCACATGCTTTTTACTTTCATGTGTATTTCAGCAGGACTTTAATGTTAAACAAATACCTGCTACAGTGCTACAAACTATAGTAGTCCTTTAGACTTAGATTATTTAGACCACCTTTTCAGAGGCATTATAGACCATTCTACCTGGGTTGTTAGATGCAACAAAATATTCCCATATTTCTGGGAGGGAACTTTGGAGAAGGAAATAAAGAAGTTTACCAGTTATGAGACAGAACACTGGCTTAAATTAACAACTTGGATAGGACCAAACTTTAAGAAAATGGCAGATTCCAGATCTGTTTAGAAGTTAATTAGGATAAAGTGCATAAACCTGTAAGCTTTTGTGTATCTCCTATCTTTCCACACCCATCATAGCTCTAAATGACTCCTGTTTAGGAACTGCACATCAGTGACATATCTGTATGTATTTCATTTCACTGAAGCTAAGGTGGGGTAAAAAAAACCAAACAAACTATGAAGAATTGTTTTTTTTATCAACTACCAAATATATCTATAAAAGCAGATTCCCTATATATGGCCCAGGGCAGAGGAAAAGAAATTAAAGGTATGATTGTCAACCAACTTCCAGATATGACTTACATTAGGATCTCCTTTTGAAACATATGGTGAGATCATGAGAACAATGCTTTATTTTATATTAAACTGTGGGACTGCTCCTAGAATACAAAAGCTGTACTGCAGTCAGATGTTTTTGGAGAGCTCACCCTAACACTTTCAGGAGCCCAGAGTTTGTGATTGGCAGCTGTGCAGCCATCATGTTAGTATGGAGATATCCAAGACATCCTCATCCTGCCTTTTACCACACTGTATTATACAAAAATAGGATTTATGCCAGGTTTTACATCTTTTCCCAGCATTTCTGCCAGTGTATTACTGATCCCAGGTGCACAAAAGCAGATAGGTGCCTTTCATACAATTCCTCTTTCTCCTGGAGTTGCCTTCAAGGAACACATCAGTGATGCCCTTTCACACATCATGGTCCAGAGGCTTCCTGGAGCTTCTGCAGCTCTCATCTGGGAAAAGCAGGAGTGAAAACAGAGTTCCAGAGCTCCTTGTAATACCTTTAGATAATCTTTGATGCCTGCTTCTTTTTTTCTCCTCTTGGTTTGAATGTTGAGTAGCTCTTGATATTAAACACATCTCTTGAATAGTAAATAGTTCTTAGCTTGGATAAGTGGGTGCAGTTTGATGCTGGAGTGGGTTAGACTGTAGTACCCCCTTGCAGCTGCCTTGTCCATTCAGTTGATATTTGACAAGCTCTGTCTTGCTGTTTGGCACTGTGGTTTACTTGGCAGTTCAATAATCCCCCTGGCCTTGTGCTGAAAATTGCTGGGGGGGTTGCATTTTTCTTTATCTTCATGCTTTTCCATTCTACTTCTGCTAAGTTTTTGTGTTGGTTTTTGCACACGTTAGTGGTTTGAAAAAGATCCCTTCCCCCAATTAGAATCTAATGAGTTAATAATATGCTATTAGTGTCTTTGATGTGCAGATGATTTGAATCATTGCAGCCTATTTTCACTGTTTTCATAGCCTTTTTGTAATTAGTTGAGTGCATGATCTAGGTGGCAGTGGCAAATTTTCTTCCTTGAAGAAGAGATCACCTTTCAGATGGAACTTCTTAATGCAGATAGTTTCAGCTTTACACCCCTGGGATGTTAAATGCAGTTTGTTTCAGTGTATTTTTACTTTCATTTTAAAAGGTACTTTTAGAACTGTATGACCACTGAAAATTTCATCTGGAGCTCATTCTTCAGTTGTTCCTGACACTACCTCTGTTACTGTACCTATCTTGGTAGTAATGATTTGACAAAAAAAAATTGGACTACACATTTTTCTTTGCTATTTATTTTAAAGCAGCTTTCCAACATTGCAGTATGGAATCTTTATTACTCTGACATATTTTAATGTCTTTCTGTTCTAGCAATGTGCCATCAGATGGGACCTCTTATAGATGAAAAGTTGGAAGATATAGACAGGTAAAAATAGTCATGTCTTTTGACTCAAATTAAGATTCATTCTTAGAAATACCAGTGTTGCTACTTAATGATGTGTTCATAATTTCTGTGAACACTGGCAAAGGAGACAGGTGTATTTATTAATAGCTTCTCATCTGGGAGGAGGTCTAAAGGATTTTTTCCCTAGTCATGTAATGTTTTAGTCTTGTGCTTTTGGAGGTTCTGGCACTTGGCAGGCATCCTTTCACAGGCAGTAGGAATATGTTGATTATCACACCTAATGAAAATTCCCTGTATTGTTTGTTCTATACTGAAGTTATCTAAATTGTAGCCTAAACTGTAAAATATATTTTCTAGGAAACATTCAGAACTTTCAGAGCTCAATGTTAAAGCAATGGAGGCTCTTTCTTTGTATAACAAATTGATGAATGAAGACCCAATGTATTCCATGTATGCAAAACTACAAAACCCACAGTATTATATGCAGTCATCTGCTGTTTCTGGCTCTCAGGTATGTATGTAACATTTAACAGCCACTGACATTATCTAGGACACACTGTTGTTAATTTCTTATAAATTATTAGTAATAAGCAGCTTTCACAAGGTAACTTTGTTACAAAACAATATTATTTTTTTTTACATTATACTTCTCTGCATTACTGAATTAAATATATACTGATACATAAAATGTGGTGGCATATGCTGAGTGCAAGTAATAATTTACTTCCTGTTTTCTGCCCTTCTGTTCCCACCCCCTTCACCCTTTGAGTTGGAAACTTCTTTTTGTGGCCTTTGTTACCTTAAAATAATCTTGCTCCTTCAGAGATAACCTCACATGAAAGAGCAGTGTTTTCTCTCAGCACAGTGTGTAAAACAAAAATAAAATTGTTTGTTTTCACCTGCAATCTTGAGTATTATTCTGTTTCAGGTTCTAATTCTTTTAGTTCTTTTCTGTTCCATTCCTTTTGATGAAGTAAAAAGCCCATCCTGTGCTTTGAGTTGCACATAGAATTAAAGATTAAAGCTACCAGGGCTTTGCATAGTGGGTCAAAGAAAGTAAAGAACCAAGGAAGTACAATATCCCCAACCAACAATCAATCTGTTCTTTTAGTTTGTTTGTTCGTTTTGGGTTTTTTTCTGAAATATCAGTAGAGAGCATTTAGCATTTAAATAATGAAGTTAAAATCTAGAATTATTTTATGGTAGCATTTCCATATAACTGACATTTCCAAATAGGTCTTTTGGCTTGCTTATATATTCCATGGTATTTTTAAGAGAGCTTTTAAAAATTTAAGTGTTTAATTCCATAGTCTAAAGCACACTTGCTGTATTCTTTTCCTGTATATAAGAATATACCAAATTTCAAACTTTTTTCAATAATTTACTTGCTTTTTGAGTAAAAAAAAAAAAAAGCCAATTTATTAATATCTAAACAGTGTGTAGATATTAATTGCCTGCAGTCCTGGGAAACTGGTTAAGGTGAACCTGCTTTGGCAGGGGGGTTGGAATAGATGATCTCTAAAGGCTCTTTCCAACCCCTGGCATTCTGTGATTCCATGATATTGGTAAATCTTCTTGGAATCTATCTGAGATTCATGAAACTTAAGGTAGATGTTTAGCATAAGCTTCCATTAACTCAGTTGTGTATGAGACCTGATCATTTGTTACAGTAATTTGTTTTAATCCAAATCATTAATGATTGAACAAAAGCACATGGTTTAGAAGTTTAGTCTTAATTTAGAAATTTAGTTTTAATTTAGAAATTTAGTCTTAATTTAGAATGCTAACACATTTAGATGTTAGCACATCTACTGGCAACTTTTTCCTTTAATTTGCTGTCAAACATTACCTTATTTTCAGCTGAAATTTACTTAGGACCTCTTTTTCCTTTCTGCCCCACTCAATATTACAGTTGCAGCCTCAATAGTTATATGAAATGAGAGGTTAACTAATGATGCAATGATTACATTTTTTACTTTCCATTTTAATGGTTCTACTTAGTAAAAGTCATCTGGGCATTCTGCTTTGGACTGGTATTTGTTCCATGATTCACTACCACATTTTATTTTTAACATTCCTTTCTTCAACTTCCTAGGTGTATCCAGGGCAACCTCAAAGTAATGCATATTTGGTGGCAGGGAGTGCACAGATGGGCCATATTCAAGGCTATAATCTTCCTCCTGAACAGCTCTCTTCCCTCAGCCAAGGCACAGTTACTCCATCTGCCAGCTCAGTGCTGCCTGGCCAGCCTGCACAGACATCTTACACAAAGTAATTGAAAATATTTTCCTCTCTAAGTCCATTTAAACCAATGTAAACATAAAGGACTACAAATAATATTGAAGGGAGTTGTTTGGTTGGTTGGGTTTTTTTAAGTTGTACTTGAGAAACATACTCAAGAAGTATATTCAGGAGAATCTTAGATACATGATGATGTAACACAACTGAGATACTTCAGTTATTTCCAGTGTGCTTTTTTTTGGTGTCATGTATGTGGTAAAAATTCCTGACAAACTTAATGTTTCTGCTGGTTTTTTAATTTTCACTTTATAAAAGGAAAGACATACTTACATATCTGTATAACTTTTATATATATAAAAGATAAAGATAGACATGACTGAATTTTTTTTTTCTTTTTTTTTTTTTTTTCAGATAAGTTTTAATATACATTTAATGACTAAGCTAATCTGCTGCTCTGGCTCATGTTGCAGTATTTCTGAGAGAGTCTGTATTGTATTGTTCTTTTTGAAATATCTTACTCTGGAAGCATGGGGAGAATTCTGCTTATTTTGGGAAAGAAGTGAATGTGCTATTAATATTTCCTGAAGCCTCTACAGCTTCTCCCTGTAAAGGAGCTGCAGCTCAGTTTCTGTTCTGGGTAGATACCCAAAGATTCTAAACAACTTATGTTGTGAAAAAAATTTGAACTGACTTTAGGAAAATATTAGGTTTTGGTTATTTTGTTTGTTTGTTTTGGGTTTGTTTGATGTTTTGGTTTTTATTTTTACTGTCTATATGAAATAGTTCTATTTTATAAAGTTGAGAGAGACTTTTATTTTGTGTTGTCAAAGTACTTTTTGGTCTCTGTCCCCCAAAGTTAGGATAGTGAGACATAAAGTCTATTTCTGCCTACTTCACCTGACTTGCCATTTAAACCAGTTGGGTGAAGTGTTGTGATTTCTGTTTTCATTAGCAGAGTGGAAGATAACTGGGATTCCATGTTGCACATGAAAATAAAACATAATATATGTTCAGAATAGTTTGCCATCCACAGGTGTTGTGTTAGTGTGTCTAAACCCGAGGGGTGTGCTTTACTGTTAATTGGGGTATTTCTTAGCTACACTTTGAATTATGCAATGTGTCCAGAGCCAGGAGATTCTGGTGTGTGTATATATAGAACAACTGAAGAAGTTTTGCTGTTCTGTTGGCAAATTGTTTGTTAATTCAACTCTGACTTTGTTTTTGCAGTGCGCTGGTTGGCTCTGTTGCTGGCAGTACCTACTCTAACCAGGCCTCAGTGTACAGTCCACCCCCTGCTGCTGTGGATGTTGCTGCTTATCAGAATGCTGGAACTAACATGTCCCAGGTGGCAAACTATAACTTAGCATCTCCACCTCTGCCACAGACAGCAGGCACTCAGCAAGCACCTCCACAACAACCACAGCCTCCACCACCTCAACAAACACAGCATAGTTACTCACAGAAGGCTCTGCTATAGGATCCAGGACTTCTCATCTTCTTTAACCTCTGCTAAAGGCAGTTGGCAATTCTCTGAGTTTCTTCCTTTAATCTCTTAAACTTTGTTTATCCTCAGCTTAATAAGAATCTATCTTGGTGAACAAGTTCAATTTGCACTGACTTTTTAGGATTTTTTTTTTTTTAATTTTGCAGAGGAATGGATGTATTCAGGACATTTAATTCCTTTTAAAATGCCTAAAAATTGGTACAAGATTATTTATGTCTGGTAAAATTGGCTAGTCTGTGAAAACTCAACACTTGCAAACTGTTGTGGCATATATGTTATGTACATATAGTGTGTGATTGCAGTAGTGGCCATTTCGTATAGCTGTGGTGATCATGTGAATATATTTAACATAATGTTTTAAAATAATTTACTATTTTATGTTAATCATGAACTGACAACCATGTTTCATAGTTTTGTCTAGTTTTATGACAGTTGTGATGTCTTTTTCCAATGCAGAAAAAGCAGTAATTCTGCATATCATGGTTACACTTACAAGCTAAAGTCTATATATGAATTTACAAACTTACCTGAGTCTAGGTTTCATTACTTCTTGAATTGAATACAAGTATATCATGACTCTTAGATGGCTTATCTACCAAAGTAAACTAGTTAACTAGTAAGTGATTTGGGGGGGATAACAGCAAATTATGATTCTGCTTCAGATAGAATTAATAACTTAAAACTACTATTCAGAGGCTGCTAAACATATCTTGGGACCATACAACAGATCAGTTTCTTGCATTTTGTCATAAGAAGCATGTAATTTATTTTTTCCAAGTTGGTTTTGTTTCTTTTTTTTACAGTGAGAACCAGGATTGTATTCTGTGTGAGTTGATAGAGATTACACCAAAGGCAGAGGAATTGAGTTGGAAGAGAAAATGGAGTTTTAAACTGGAACACTCAACATGAATAACACTACTTTATTCAAGTCTTAATTAGAACATGGAGAATTATGGACATGTAAATCACTTTGCTGAACAAACCTTCAGGGTTTTATTTTATCTCTCGTGGCCTTGCTTAGCAATTTGTTCTGTTTACTGTTCATACACAAACACTTCTGCCTTAAACATCTGTTTCAATTTCCATTGTACAATTTGACTTTGTTAGCCCTTCTATAACATGAATAGTTTGAGGCATCTTCCTTCCATTTACTTTCAGGTTACTTTGAATTCTCTTCAGCAGTAACGTGTGAGTGTTTTAAACCCTTTCATTCATCAGTAACTCAGCCAGGTGCTCTTTAAGGCATTGTGTTTTCTCTCTGTAGCTGATGTGCTGCAAAAAGGAACATGGTGATGGAACTCCATTTTAGATAGGAGTTGGTCGGAGTTTTTTGTACAAAGATTTGTTACTTTGCATTTGTATACAATCTGCTAATGCATCCTGGTTTCCTCTTCTCTTTTCCAGTGACTCTTGATTCCACTTAGAGCAATACTAGATGGCTTCAGCATGAGATCTGCTTTCAGTCTCATTAGTGTCTGATGTCAGAAATTGTTCCCTTTTGTGTGTGATATTTCAGTGAGATGCTTCTGGAATTAAATGTTGCAATTGTACATTACACTGTAAGATGCCCTCAGTTATCCCATGCACTCCTGCTTCTCATCACAGTTACCTGACATGTCTTTGTTTCACTGTTTTAATAGACACTGGTATGTTGCCTGTTAATGCTTTCAGGTGACTCCTTCACATAACTCTACTAGAGTGGTCACAAAATGTGCCCATAGGTGATGTGTTCCAGTTGGGGATGTTCTGGCCAGCTGACTGCTTTCATACTAGTATTTCATTGTAATTTTTTTTTTCTGCAGAATTTTTAAGCACCTTCACAAACTGTCATTACTTCAATACTTGGTGTCATCACAAAAGTCCATGGACTTTGAAAGGAAATACTAAAAAGAAAATAAAATCAGTCCAAGCTATTGTGTCATAGATCATTTTTAATAGATTGGAGAGGTGATCTTTAGAAAGAGCATGTAATATCATTTAGATAATGTTCTCTGTACACTTTAGATACCATATTCCAAAATCGGAGAAGAAATGCCTATGGAAGTGTGCAATTTCAACACTAAAGCAAAAATAACTTTTTAATCCATATTTCTTAGGTCCTGATTCAAGGAGAAGCATCAAAGTAGTCAAGCTGACATTGACTGTTTGTATTGTTATGTCACATGTTCTCTGATAAGGGCCTATGGAACATCTATACGGAAATGACTTGAGAAAAACACTTTGTAGTAATTAATTTTTTTTAATTGGTGATGTCTTCTTAACAGAAAGAAATGCTGTTCCTGGTTTCTGCTTTGAATGCTGAAAACTTGTGTGTATCTTAAGTTTTTCAGCTTTCCAGCTTATTTTTGGCATACCTATCTATAAGAAAATTTAAATAATCTTTCACTTGTGTTCATCATGACCAAAAAAGATTAAAATACAGTGCCACTATATATTCAGTATAATAAAAATAATGAAAAAAGATGGACACATTATTTTCCTTCATGCCTTCATTAGAGTCACTGCTCTAAGGTATGTCCCATAACATGTTCTGAATTTTGCATCACTTGGAATCACTTTTCTTGTCCCCAGTTGGTGCAGTAGATCACTAGATTTCTATGATTGGAGTCTTAGTGGGTCACCTGGTTCAGTATCCTGAAGCTGGAGATGCCTTTGCTGGGACTTCTGTGATTTATTCTGAGATTGTTTCTGCATTGTTTTGCCCAAGTTCAGATATGTTCTGGTTAACTTATTGAACAATGAAATCGGGGTGAGAGGGGGGAAGTACATGTACAGCTATTATGGAAAAGCTTTTTAGCAAATAAAGTGTCAGAAAGTTCAGAATCCCTGGAAATTTCACATTATTTGTGCCCCAATACAAGATCTAATTTTTGCATGTCTTGCTTCTTTACATGTGAGTTGTCAGTGGAAGGCTAAAATGTTGTAATAATATTTTGTATAATCATTTTGCTATTTGATCCTTTCATTAAGGAATACAAAAATGTTAATTAACTTCAGAAGGGGTATTTTCATAGCTTGGTTATCATGAACTGGAGCAAACTCTGGAGCAAGTGCCTTCAACTTTATTACACTGTTGCCATGGCAGTGTGTTCAGAGTGTGCAGGAGCAGGAACAGTGGCAGCACATTCACCCACCTCTCTTTGTGTGCATTTCATGGCATTGGCCAAAATACATCTTGACAGCAGTGCCTCAACAATAAAAGGCCACAAAAAGAATTCCTGCATGCTTCCAGTCAGGTGAGGAGCGGTGTCTTGCCCTCATGCTGCAGTTACTGCTTGTGAATTTCAAGGCAAGGGCAAGTGAAATGAATTTGAGTAAGCAGAACTTCAGAGAGTTCTGCCAGATAGCAAATTCTTAGGTGAAACAAAGGAGATAAATGTGCTTTTACATATTTTGCAGATCAAATCCAGGCTGCTATTGTAGTTCTCTGATTTCATCTAGGTGGCAGGCACATCAGATATACCCTGGAGAGCTGCTTGATAACTCATTCTCCAATTTCTAATATTTTCTTAATATAACTTTATTTTTCTCACTCATATTTCAAAGATATCTCTGCAGTCTTTACATAAAAAGTTCTTACCTTATTCCTCATCTGCTGGATTTCACAGACAGAATGAAAAAGAACACCTTGAATTACAGCAGCTAAAATGGCATTTTCACTTGCATAGCTGCTGCTTTTATGGAAGAAGATGGATGTGTCTGTTTTGAAGAACAAGGGAGTGTGATTTTTCCAGTTCAAAACTGGGAGATATTTTTTTTTAAAGAAAGTGATAAAGTGAAAATTACAAAAAAACCTCCATTTCTAACAGCAGGCAGAATCATTTTTTACTCTGTTATTCAATCTTAGCAAAGCTGACCAGCCACACTTTTCATTTTCAGCTGCAGCAACAAATCTTCCCCTCCATGTGTATACTATCCAACACCATAGTAAACTGTGGGAAGACCTTGATATTTGAACTTTTTCCTTCAATATATTAAAAAAAAATGTACTTTTTTTAAGCCTCATTTCTTAAATGAGGCTGATTGTGTTTAAAAACATTCCATTTCTTATGATGTAAAATTGCAGTTCTAAAGTTCACGTTTTATGCTGCTACCTTGGCAAAAAGGTGGTAGCAGTTTTGGTTCTATCCTGCATGTGCTTCTGGAAATCCAAATATTTTTTTTCTTTGTCATGGAGAAGAAAAGAAGCCTGCTGCAGTCTGCTTTGGTTTTAATAAAGTGTACACAGTAGTAAAGTGCATTTTTGGTTTTGTTTTGATGCTTCCTTTGACTTTGGCATATGTATATATTTAGATATACTACACTGTTGTACAAGAATTGTTTTAGTAAATAACACTTTGTAAAAAATGTTGGTTTTGGTATGAATGCAAAATATTAAAGTTGGGAGTATTTAGTTCATTTTGTTGCAAAGTCAATCTATAAATTTATACATTTAATGGAAGAATAATCAGAGAAGGAATTCCTTTGCTGGAAGCTCTTGGAGATGCAGTAGGTAAGGTCTGTTAGAAGTACTTAGCTCAAGTTTTCTGATGTCAGGTGGGATGAAGGTGGGTTTTTGGTTATTCTTAGTTGATTTGGGATCTTTTGGTAGGGTTTTTTTATGATGCTTACACATAGATTTAATTATTGTTACTTTAAAATGTTTTAATGCAATATTCAGCTAAAATCCAAGTAATACATTGTACTTGGATAGTAATACATTATAATACAAGTAATACATTATTCCAAGCATGCTCCTTGTACTCTTTGTTTTGTTAAGAAGTACAGCATGAATAAAGGGGTATAAAGGGGTGGTAAAAAGAAAATGAACACAACTGTCTGTACAATCCAAGATATTGGTCAGGGGGTCAGGTCCAGTCAGCAGGGGCTTATGAAAGGTCCTGCTTGATTAACCTGATCTATGACAAGGTGACCACTTAGTAAATAAGGGAAAGGCTGTGAATGTTATCTGGACTTCAGTAAAGCTTTGGACACTTTCCCACAGCATTCTCCTGGAGAAACTGACTGCTCATGACTTGGATGGGAATATGTTTCTTTGGATAAAAGCTTGGCTGGGTGGCTGGGCCTGGAGAGTGGTTGTGAACGGAGCTAAATCCAACTGGTCCCAAGTGGCCCTCCCCAGGGCTCAGTACTGGAGCTGGTTCTGTTTAACACCTTTAACAATGGGCTGTGTGTGGGGGTCAAGGGCACCCTCAGTATGTTTGCAGACATAACCACATGATCTGGAAGTGTTGATCTGCTTCAAGGAGGCTCTGCAGAGGGATCTGGACAGGTTCTGTCAATGAGCTGAGACCAATGGGGTGAGGTTCAACAAGACCAAGGGCTGAGTCCTATGCTTTGGTCAGGCAATAATACAGCATATCATACTCGGGAATAAGAGGGAAATACGTATTTTCAATTGTAGATTGAGAGCAATTTAAGAGTACAAACTCTTCAGGAATGTAAGGAATGTAGTGATTGTACCACCTCATATTTTGCTTTGACTTTGCTTAACTCTGTTAAGCATGAGTTTTGGGTCCTTATGCATGTGTCTTTGATTTCTAAAATCAGTGCAGCTCGATGTTTATGCCCCATTGCTAACATCTACCACCTAGCAGTTACACTTTGGACCCTGCTCACAGAGGTGCTGAATCCCTCAGGAATGTGTTGTGTGGTTGGTAAAACCTGTCACAGTGTTAAACTGTTCACTAGAACAAATTCATTTGACTGGTAAGTGCCTCTAGTTGCTACTTTTTGGCTATAGGAGACACTCATATCAAGAAATTGAATCCATATATCAATTATTGGGCCACTTTAATACAGTATACAGTGGTTTTCTAAGCTTGATTTACTAATAAGGAAACAAATGTGTCCTGACTGCTGCTGAAATCACCCTGGAATCTATTTCTAGCCAGTTGTGATGGCTCACTTCTGTTGACTCAACATCCTCAGGTGTTTGTGGATTATACAATTGTCTTTGCTTTTGCAAACTATGTGTCAGACTCTCCCAATTTTACTGCATGTTGCAAAAGAGTGTGAATACTGGGATCCCTTGCTTTAGTGGCCTTTCAGACTTGTGAAAATTTCCCCAAATTAGTAATTTTCTTTGTTTTCCTGGTGACATATTTTTGCAGCTGATGCTGAAGAATGATGGCAAAGTTCATTTAGGCAAACCCTGCAGCAAACAAACAAACAAAAAAACCCCAAAACACATAATAGGTAATGTGATGATTTATGTTAAAGTATGGTGTTTTACATAAGAATAAAAGGAAGCATCAGCTCAGCTGAGGACACAGAAGTCATCACTTTCTGCAGCTGTGTAAGAACACAGAGTCAGTACCAACCACTTCACTACAGAAACATTGAAATAGGTGTTTTTCAGAGAAACCACAGGCTAAAAGGCTTGTTAGGGGTGCGTTTATTCAAAGGGCTGTTTTTCCTCCTGGCGTGGTGAAGATGATGCAAATAATGAAGAATCTTTTGCTTTGACAGAGTCCACAGTTTCATCTGGTAAGAAATTTCTTGCAGCTTCTGTTGAATCATGATTTATATTAATTCATTCTGGGGATAATGACACTCAAGTAGGATTCAGCATTAGAAAGTTCAAGAACTCCTCACTTAACTGCAAAGTAGATAATTTTATTAATTTAGCTTAGTAAGTTTTTTCTCTCATAACAGCCATGCTTCTACTCCTGAGCACTTCTCTTGTGCATAATCAAAGCTTCCTGTAAATCTTACCAGTTCCTTCCAAGGTTTCACAGTCTCACTGATCACTTCAGGGGGCAGCTATTTGCCTTGATTGCTCAAAGCAGTCCCTATTTTTGCTTCTTGCAAGAACTAGACTGCCTTGAATTTGTCTATCCATGAGGCTCAACTTGATACCAAATGTGTTGCTCAGGTTTTCTTATTCAGGACAGGTAGTAGGTAGCAAGAAATTGTGTATTTGTAAACAGCACTGAGCTGAGCAGCAGTCAGTGGGATCCTGTAGTTCAACAGCAGCAATGAAAAGAATCTCACTATCCCATCTTTCATAAGTGTGTGTATATATATTTATATTTTCAATCAGTTAATATATTGGATTTGTTTACTGTTATCTCCTCTCACATGCTTATACTTCATCCTTATAGTAAGCATGCCCACAAATACTAATGGTTAGTAAATCATAAATGTAAATAATTTTATATATACTTATACAGATGTATATATATACAGATATATATACTTATATATATATATATATATATATATATATGTATTTGGACATTTCTATTCTTTATGTTGTTCTTCCACAAAGATACATGTGTGTTTTGTGGTGTTTTTAAGTATGTTTTTTA
>WYEA01008734.1:20195-31660 GCA_033558465.1 Alcedo atthis | reverse complement strand
GAAGCCCTCCTTGTTTAGGCCTGAAGCCCTCCTTGTTTAGGCCCGAGAGCTTGGCAGAGACATTGATCATCTCATGTCCTTCCTTTCTGCTCCATTTCTGCTCCAATTTTACAGCCCTAAACTCTGCAGTCCTGTGAGCCTCTCAGCAGCCCCCAGTAGGTGCTGGAGATTGGCAGGGGATACAGAGCTGGAAAATCCTGTCCTTTCAGCTTCTTGCACAGCATGGCACAGTCAGCAGGTGGCTGCTGAGCCCAGTGCATCGAGGAGGAACCTGCTCAGAGGTTGTCCCAGCAAAAATACTGCCTGAAATTATTCTCTCCATGTCTGCCTAACTAAAATTCCTCGTGGAGCACAGCAGTGTCTCTGGTGCTGAGTGAGCCTGAGTGGGTAACTGCTTGCTTGCTATGACAATGCTCTGGGAGCAGGATGTGTTAGCAAGGCTGTGGGAATGGAACAGGGACAGCTGAAGTCCTGCAGCAATTCCTTGGGAACTGGTGTTTTCCAAAGTACCTCCTGAACTCTGCAGCAAAGCACATGGAAGAGAAGTCTGTGAATCTCAGCTGGTGCTACTGTGTCTTGGCCCTGCTTGCCAGGGTACCCAGGGGACTCTGTAGGCTGCCCCATCCCCAGCAGGTCACACTGTTCCTTCCAGTTCTGCAGACCCTGGCAGCAGGAACAGCCTCTTCCACCAGTTCCCAGCTGGGATGCTGAGACACTCCAAAGCATCATCCAGTTCCCTGTCCTGTGGAGTGTTTGCAGCCACTCCACAGAAAAGTTTTCTGCTGGGAAGTGAGGACAGAAGAGTGTAAGCAGAGGGCTGGCAGCTGAAACACCAAGGTAGGAGGAAGGCTGGGGCTTTGCAAGGCAGGAGTGACAGAAGGTGCTTGGTAACTATGAAAAGGCATGAAGTGAGCCAGGTGGTGCTTGTGTGGAGCAAATACAAGGAAAATGGAAAACTTGAGTGAGAGTCATGGAATAAAAATAGCTGATTAGGATTTTCTTTTTTTTTTATATGCTTCTGTGCTTCCTACATGGGGAAGTTGGAAGGGGGTGGATGTGACTAGGGAGCAAAAATGGCAGTGACTGTTATTACTAGTTCTTTATCTTTTTTCCTTTTTAACTAAGATGGTTAGATTTTTTTTTAACTCCTGCAGTAGTACATGTTGCATTTTATCCTCTTTCCTTCCAGATGACAGGTGTGTGACAGAAGCAGCAGCATTGTGCTGCCTGGCTCTGTTTTACCATTGCTATTACTTTGCAGCTGCTTTGCTGGTTTCCAGATTTGACATGTTCTAATAAAATATTCACATTATTTTTTTCAAATGCTTGGCAATGGGTGTTTTGTGAGTCTCCCCTTGTAGGTTTCACTGTATGTTGCACATCAAGTTGTGCATACATGGGTTAGGTGTATGGAGCATGTAAACAATGCACAGCATCCATCACTTGGTAATAGAAAGGAGATAAACAACAACTTACAGTTGACTGCAGTTTGTTGTTCAAATAACTGAAAAGTTTTTTTTTTTTTTTAATGTATTAGGCTGGATGGAAGGAGAACCATGCCACCTTTATGAATGAACTGAAAAATCTTCAGGCTTCAGGACTAACAACCCTTGGTCAGGCACTCAGGTCATCGTTTGACTTGTTAAATCTCAATAGATTAGTGTCTGGAATAGACAACTATGGACAGGTAACAAATCTCTTCATAGCCTTCCAGTATTTTATTTTATTATTTTATTTAATTTTATTTATTTTATTTTAATTTTTATTTATTTATTTATTTATTTATTTTATTATATATTTTATTTATTTTATTTATTTAATTCATTTTATTATTTTATTTAATTTATTTATTTTATTTATTTATGTTTGTTTTGTGTTTGGTTCATTTATTACAGCTGGGGAGGGATTTTGGTGGTTCATGTTTGTTGCACTTTAAAAAATCTATTGGATAGCTGTGTGTTTTTAAACTTTTCTTGCCTTTTTCCTTTTTTTTTTTTTCCTATTTCCTCTTTTTCTTCTTCCATCTACTGACCATACTCTGGAATATACTTGCACTTTTTTTCCTTACTAAACTAGAAGGAAAGCAGCAGTATAAATGATCCTGGCTGTAGCTAGACACTTGCTGTATTGGTGTATGAACACCACATGGATGGCAGCAAGTCTGCTCTGCAGTTTCATGTTACCTGTAGCTAATACCCTGAGTTTCACATCTGAAGGGTTCAGCTAAAAGTACTCCGTTTTCTACCCTACTGACATCATGAAACTCTTGAGTTCTCTGTATTAGTACCAATTTATATACTGCTTTTGTGGGCTAAATGGGTCTTGTCTCTTACTGGAGGAAAAAGACCAGTGATTCTAACCCTCTTCAGGGTGTGAGTGCACAGAGTAGCCTGTCTTGAGTAGTTCTTCATGGCTCTGCACATGCTGAAAGAAAATGACAGGATTCTTTTGGAAGATTGCTCATAAATAACATAATAAACAGTAAGATGTTTATTTTCTAATGATGAAAATATAAGCCTATAGCTGTTTAGGTTACTCTTGGTGTTCATGTGTTTCTGTCTCCAGGGAAGGAACCCGTTCTTTTTGGAGCCATCTATTTTGATTACCATCACAGATGGAAACAAGCTGACAAACACAGCTGGAGTTCAAGAGGAGGTAAACCTACAATAGATTTTGCAAGTTAGGATCTTGCAAGTTGGTGCTATGCTGGGATTAATAATGGGTTTTTGCTGATAATAGTAATTCTGCTTCATCAACCTGCTTTCTAATGAGGAAGATCTTCTTCACTGTAAGGGTCACAGAGCACTGGAATGGGCTCCCCAGAGAGGTTGTGGAGTCTCCTTCTCTGGAGATTTTCAAGACCCACCTGGGTGTGTTCCTGTGTGACCTGTGCTAGATTAGATTATAGTACATGGGCCTGCTCTGGCAGGGGGGTTGGGCTGGAAGATCTCCATGGTCCCTTCCAACCCCTGACATCCTGTGAAAAGAACAGAAACTGGCTCTGCTGTTAGTGCTCAGCCCCTAAATTCATAGCTCACATGTTTCCAGACTACACATTCAGATAAATTAGTGGATGGGCAGTACCCAGGGTCCTTTACAGATTAAAGAATCCATTGGAGTTTGTCAAGTAGCTGAAAAGATTCTGAAATCTTTCTTCACCAGCTTCATCTCCCTTTGAACTCTCCTTTGCCTGGAAGTGAACTGACCAAAGAGCCATTCCGTTGGGATCAGAGGCTGTTTGCTCTAGTGCTTCGTTTGCCAGGAGCTGCCTCTGCTGAGCCAGAGCAGCTTGGCAGTGTGCCTACTGATGAATCTGCCATCACACAGATGTGTGAAGTTACAGGAGGTAACTCCATGTTATTTTGCTTTGGTTTATGTTTGGTATTTGCTTTCAACTCTTTCTGTTTCCTTTGATTCGACTTCACCTCTTGCTGGTTTCTCCGTTCCTTGATGTCCGTGTGAATCTGTGTGGTGTGTATTGAGCTGGGGTTCCAGTAGCATAGGAAAGCTTTAGAATAAAAGTATATTCTTATTTCAGATCTTCTAGATGTGAATTTTCTTAATGCACCAGTAGGAGGGATTGGAAAATGCCTTAGATTGTTCTTCTGGAGGTTGGCTTTGCTCAGCTGTGAGATTTCTTATTTAAATGTTGAATTGAGTGGGACAATTATTGAGATCCTAGTTCTGCTGCAGGGCTAATAAGCTATATTTAATCTCAAAAGAATTAATTCTGGAGCCAGTTCCTTGAGATATTAATCAGGTTTTTTTAAATTGGTGCTTGGAAAAAAAAAAGACCTTTTTCTGGGAGGGGAAGTTTGGGGGTGTATGGGACCTGGTAAGGTTTGGGTAGGAAAAAAGCAGATGATACTTGCACTTAAGAACATCTGATTTCACCATTATAAACTTGTCTTCAGACTAACCTGAGTTAGCCTTAATGGCCTCTTGCTAATGAGTGAAAGCAGGTTGGTTTTTATTTCCTTGGCTCTGTTGCATTTTAGAAGTATTTTGCCTTTTCCATACACTTGTACAAAGTTTGTGGCTATTATTTGGTATAAAACTGAAGGGCTTGGCAGTGTGACTTAATGTAAGAAGACATCTCAATTAAGACAACTCTTAACTTGGTTTTGTGTTTCCCCTGTGTCATTTCTCTCTTGCTTAGGTCGTTCTTACTGCGTCCGGACCCAGAGAATGTTGAATCAGTGTTTAGAATCTCTAGTGCAAAAAGTCCAAAGTGGAGTTGTTATTAACTTTGAAAAGTCAGGACCAGATCCAGCTCCCATTGGAGAAGGTAGAGTAACTTTTTTTTTTTCCCCTTTTGGTTTGTTGGTTTTTTTCTCCCTGATGTTCAAGAAAGAAATGTTTCCAGACTGAATGTTTTGTGTGCATGCAAATGCCCTTAAGGGTCTGCAGTGTCCTTTCTAGCAGCTTTCCTCTGCAGTGTACAGGGTGCATGGGTTGCTTGATAACATGCTGAAAAAGCAATTAAACTAAAGCTTTTATGCCTCTTTAAATACACCAGGTCATGGCTGTGCCACACACTGGCTGTGGAGTTGTAGGCTTGTTTCTGTTCCATTTTCAGGAGGGTTACTTTAGTCCTGGGTTCAGTTAAATGCTGCTGTGTTTGTACATGGTGTGTGGACTGTCCACCTGCCTGTCAGCTCTCCTGGCACTCTGCTCTGCTTCCCTTTTTGAGGACAAAGTGAGGGTTTGCAGGAAGCAGCAAAGTTTGAGTTACAGTGTTGTCAAACCTGGTTTTAAACTAATGAAATCCAAACTTGGTTGTAAAATAATCCAATGCATGAACAGTGTGTTTAAACACTTGAACATGGCTGAAGTAATCTTAATGCTTAATTTTCCTGATGTTCTCATCCTGCTGATTGATCACAACACAGTAAGTTTCAGTGGAATGTTCCTAGCTTGCAAGTGAATAACTGTATGGAAAGAACAAGGAATTACTTTCCTAGCTGCAAGTCAAGTGCATAACAGGCAAGAGGAAAATGCACTCTTGATGTGGAGCAGCTTTGAAAAATTTGCAGAAATTCATGGCTGAAAGGAAGGAGAGAGATCTGACTGGTTTATATTTAGGAAATTAGGATGTTCCTGGAATGTCAGAAGCTTAAGAAGGTTTTAAGATCCCCTTAGCATCTTAACATAGCCAGCTTAATTCCTGCTTTCATTTCTGAATCACTTTTTTCTTGCTGTCTATATAATTATTTTTTTTCTCCTTTTGCCTATTTAAATGTCATTTTATTAGAAAGCTTTCCTATAATGCTGTGCAGGACACCACCTCTGCAAATCCCTGTGTCTCTGTTGGCCCAAATGTTCTCCAGTGTGGCAAGAAGGCTGGTGAAATTTCATTTTAAAAATGTTTTGTTTAATTGTCACACTGAAATAGTGATGCACTGTGGCTATGAATCTTTCCAGAAATTGAGAAGGTTCTAAACTAGAGAGAAATGTGATGGGATTTACCCAAGCTCTAAAAATCAGTGTGTATATAATGCAGAGAAACCAGAGCAATAGGTATCTGAAGGTGGATTTTGCACAGTATTACTGGCCAGCTGTTTAATGCAGGGAAAAGAGTGTAAAATGCTTGTAAAAGGAAGACACTTGCAATGGGTGATCTCTGCTGTGCTGTTGAAGAGCAGTCTTTGAAAGGTAATGCTGAAATTCTGTGCTACTGCAAACTTACTTTGTCCTCAGTGTGGAGTCTGTGCCTGTGCTCTGCAGTGCACTGGTGGGGGACACTGGTCTCTCCAGTAGACAAGTGGGGTTGGAGTGGTCTGTGGATTCTTACTCATTAAAACCGTGGCAGAAGCTGCTCCAGCAAGATAAATCCAACCTTTCCATAAATAAAGCCTTTCTGCACTTTCAGTTTCCACAGTGGCAGTCAGTGAGCTCTGCAGCCCATGCAGGGGGACTGTAAATTCCCAGTCTTTACTGGTGCAGCAGAACCAAAACCAACAGGGTGGCTGCTAAAGTGCTGAGATAAGAAATGTCATTTTCCATAGTGTGTGAACATGCCTCACTGCAGTGAGTACCTAATGGCTGTGGCACAGGAGCAGCAGGGTGCAGTAGGCAAATGTTACTGTTTCTCAGGTAATGATATTTCACATTTGGATGTATTTTTTTTTTTTCCAACCACTTCTGTAAAGATCTGAATGGCTGTGAACCAGTTGTGATGAAACACCTTATAGGCTGCTAATGCAGAAATGTTGCTGGGAGACAAATGCATGCATGAAGATTTTTATTTTCTTTTTTTTTTTTTCTTGTTATTTTGCTTTGTTTAAATTCTAGATGGACTTGTTGATTCATCCAGGCCCATCAATTCATTTGCTTCTCAACCTTGGCATAGTTGTCATAAGCTCATTTATGTGAGACCTAACCCTAAAACGGGTGTTCCTGTTGGGCACTGGCCCATCCCAGAATCTTTTTGGCCTGATCAGAATTCACCAACACTGGTAAGTAAAATATGAGCTGAAAAAAAATAAATATATTCTACACATAATTAAACAAGCACTACAGTAGTTTGTTTTTGTTTTTTTTTTGTTTGTTTTTTTTTTTACTTTCTTTACTAATAGGATCTGACTTAGCTTTAGAAGGATAATTAAAAATATTTTTAACACAGAGTGGTATCATCTAATGTAAATACTCTGCCATGATGTTTTTAGCATACTTGCATGTGTATGGTTACTTAATTTGGTAAATGTTTTTTTAAAAGATGATAAAATTTAACTATAAATTGCTTCACATACCACAAATGATAGTGAGCCTGTTAAATTTTAATCAAAGTTTTATGAGATGTGTTTATGTGGAAAAAGGAGATTTGGTTTTAATAGGTCAGCTGTGTTTTCTCTGCTTGGTATTCTTCATGCATGGGCTTTCTTTCATGAGCAGGAAGAATTAAAGCTGAAACAGAAGAGTTTATCCCATTCAACAAATGAGGGAGACTCAGCATTAATTTCTCCTTACTGAAACGATCATACATCTGACATGTCTCACTAGCCTTTCTAAAGATGTCTCTTCTGTTAGGCTTGTTCTGTTCCTTATTTTGCAAGTGCTCAAGGTGCTGTTCTCAAGCCTCAAGAGAGGAAAAAAAACCAAACCAGCACACTTGGCAGGGAGTGTCTTGAGATACCCTTGGCAAAGTGAGCACAGTTTCACATCTGCAATCCCCTGAACATGAAGCTGGGAAGCAGAGTTGAATATTTTTTCTTTAAACCTGTCCATGATGCTATAGGTTGATTTCTATGGAAGCTTTTAAAGATAAATAGTTGAATCTAATTAATGCTTTTCTATGTATGTAGCTATATATGTGTGTGTGGCTTTTTTTTTTTGAGTTAGAGAATTAATCTCTGTTCTTATGTGAGAGCTTGTGTGTTTTCTTTTTTTAAAAGAAAATGTAGAAACAGAGTTTAAACCTCTAGAATGTTAGATTACATGCTTATTCCTCTTTTTGAAGATAATTCTCTACCATAAATAACTAAAAAACTGATTTTCCCTCTTCTTTTTAGCCTCCACGCACAGCCCACCCTATTGTGAGGTTCTCCTGTGTTGACTGTGAGCCAATGGTAATAGACAAGCTCCCTTTTGACAAGTATGAGCTTGAGCCTTCACCCCTAACACAGTACATCTTGGAAAGAAAGTCTCCCCATACCTGCTGGCAGGTACTGCCCTTTATTATTCTCCCCCTGTGCTGGGCATGCAGGGGTCCTGCAGCCTTTGTCAGCCTGCAGAACTGGGCTCTGCTCACAGCCTCTGCACCTGATGAGCAGAAAGTGTCAAGGTTTCAGTTACCTCCTTGCTAATCAGAAGTCAGAATGAGTGTTCCCTCTGCAGGCTCTGTAATCTCATTTAATGCTGTTTCTAGGTCCATCTCATTTTGCTAAGAAGTGTGTCCTGCAGGTTCCATTTCTGGCTAAATTGGAATTCTCTGTAGGCTTCTGTTTGCTTACAGGGAAGCCCAGCTCTCATTTCAGTCATGTTGCCTCATCAGCAGCTGCAAATAATTTCCAGTAGATGGTTGAAACTGCTAATGGGAATTGAGTGGAAACTGTTGATCTTGTTGACTAGATTGGCCTTCAAGAGGTCAAAGTTCTGCTGCTGAAATGGTTTGTTACATGCTCCCTTTGTCATTTTTGGCTATGTGGGTTGTTTCTGCATCCTCTACAAAATGAGGTCTGTAATTCCCTTCTCAATGGTGTCCTTGGACAGGAGAGCTGGATGTGTGTGTACACCAGCACTTGCTGTAGGGTGATCCTTCAGCTGGGAGGATGGCTTTGGAGCTCTCTTTCATGTTTCTGTTTCCCTAATAAATATTGCAGCTTCACTGAAAATACAACATGCTTATGCAGAAGAAAAATGGAAATTGCTTTTAATAAACGAATTTCAGCATCATCCTTTTAAGCATTAATAGGTACATTATATGCCTGAATTATTCGAATTACTCTGCTCTTTTTCAAAAAAAAAACCTGCTTTTCTTCTCCCAGCTGCATATCAGAACCTTGCAAACTAGGAAAAATAGGCTCATTGTCATAGAAACCACATAACAAAGTCTGTTCCTTACACTCTGACAAAACAGAGAGGGAACCACTTCCTTTTTACTGCAAGGGTAACTTTTTTTGTCAGGAAAACCAGATTTTGGTTGGGTGTGGGTGGACTGTCCCAGTAAGAACATATACTTATATGAACTACTTGTGTGCATGTATTGTTTTATGAGGTTAGTGCCCCCATATATTATATATACACTGAAAAAAACCTCAAAAAGTCAGTGTTGAAAATGTTGACATTTGACATGAGGTGTTTCTTGAGTATTTGTTTTGCTTTATTTTTGTGCTTGAAAAGCTTTTTATTTTCTTTTATCAGCTCTGTAAATTTTATTCATGCCATTTTTTGAGCCCCAAGTCTAATTTCAAATACACTGTCTTTAAACATACCTTCAACAGATGTCCCCCTAGCCTATTTAAAATAATTTCAAAACCTTCTCAGAGCACCATTTCAAAGTAGTTGGATTGAAGCAGTGACACTGTGAAGAGCATTTCCCCACTGACTGGGGGTGGAACACTGAATGCTGCATCTCTTTGGACTGGGGAATGAAAGTGCAAACTCACCCTGATGTGTGCAACCTCAGACTCCTCTGAGCTTGATGATCTGTTGTCTTAATGCAGTTGGATTCAGATTGATTAGAATTTTTGAATGCCCCATGCTTAACAGTCTTGATATGATTCTAACTCAGTGATCTCTCTCATTCTTTATCAGGTATTTGTGAGCAGCAGTGGGAAATACAGTGAACTTGGCCAACCCTTTGGGTATTTAAAAGCAAGCACTACTTTAACCTGTGTAAACCTCTTTGTGATGCCTTACAACTATCCTGTTTTACTTCCATTGTTGGGTAGGTAATAAATTTACCTTGCTCTGCCAATGCAGATACTTCACAGTAAAAGCAAAACAATAATGGTTGGTGTTCTGCCTTAGTCTGAGACATTATAAAATAATGGAGATCAGAGAGTAGAGAATGTTGCAAACTCTTTAACATAATTTGGGAGGAGAGGATTTTCATACCCCCTCTCCCTTTTTTTCTCTCCAGCAGAGGAGGAGAGCTACCTGCTTCCAGTGCATGTTTGATGCTGTTCACCTCCTAGACACGTAGCCTCTTCCTTAACCTGGAGTAAGCTTCAACCTCCATTCTTTTCCCTCATTTAGGGTGTGGTGTATCCAGGTTTTGCAGTTGCTCTTGTAGCAGCTAATTTTTGACTGGAAGATCAGATGCATTGTTTGTCATGGGTGTTGGGAAGAGGGAATTCCCTGACTCAGTTTAGAGCAGGAGGAAGGAATTGAGCAGTGAAGCAATCTGCATTTCTTCCCTGCCCAAAGGACCAGTGCTTTTTTCACTCCCACAAGGAAATTATTTTCTACAGGAAAGGTGGTATGAAAAGATACTGTGTGAATAGCTGCCAGAATAATTGTGGCTATTAGGGCTCTGGCATAGAGGTGATGGCAGAGAAAAGAGTTTCCTGGGTGCTACTAACCCTTTTAGTTGCAGATGTTGTAAGGCTTTTTTTTTTTTTGCCTTTTTTTTTTTTTTGTGGGTGTGTTTAGTGCTACAGAACAACAGTGCAGATCAAGAGAATTGACATGGACTCTTCTGTCTCACACAGGATTTTTCCATTCATTCCTAGCAAATAACCACAGCACAGTTCAGCAGTGCTTTTTTACAGTCCTGGGTGTAACCAAGAGAAGCAGTTTGTGCTGATTGGGATGTGTTTTACACAGTCATCCACATAGCCTAATAATTGTCCCAAAGTGTGCAAGTAAGATACTTCTAGACTAAATCAGAGTTCCTCTGAGTTTGTGGCTACTGAATTCCTGCAGCAGATCCACTAGCTGAAAAGCCATCACTGATACTAAAGGAATTTCCCTATTCATTGTGGTGTTGACATTGGCAGCCCTGCTGTGTCTTCCCTGGCATCTTTTGTCTTCCCCCTACCTTTTTTTTTTTTTGCAGGGGTGTAAAGCTCTTCCTTCTCTTTGGAGAAAGGCATTTTTCAGTAAGTGTGCTGCTGTTCTGCAGTTCAGTCACCAGGTATCCCACATCTTCAGTTCTGAAGGCTGTTTAAAGGAAAATGCAGATCTCCTGGGGTGCCCGAGTTGCAGAGCAGATCTTTGCTCTGGAACACAAACACTGTGTGTGCCCTGTTGTTAACACCAACACAGACACCAAATGTTACCTTCAGATCTCATTCCAGGGCTTTGTTTATCCATGCTGGAATTAGGTTCTGTGCAATATACAGAAAATATGAAAGATCTCACCCCTTTCTGCTTAGCAGTACGGAGTGTGGCTGAGATGAGCAGCATTCCTATGAAATTATTTGTAGATGTAAAATTTCTGTCTCTGTGTTTTTCTCTGTAGGTAGGTAGGGGTCACTTCAGCTTTTAAACACATCCCCTGTGCCTGTCTCAGTACATACCAGGAGTGCATACTGGTGGTTCAGCAGAGGACTGGATTGAGTGTGGAAAACCCACCTTTCATTACTGTCACCCAGATTGAAAAGGGTGTGAGGATTTCCAAGCCCAGAAGTCTACTCTGCTCAGCCACTGCCATTCCCATTGTCACAGCAGTGCAGTCCTAGTGGCCCTGCTGGTAGAATATTGTGCTGAAGAGGTGGGATTTGCCTTGGGAGAGTACTATGGAAAATCTCTCTTCAGTCCTTCTAGTGCCTCTTTGAGACAAAGCCAAAGCAACCACCTTGCAGCTGTATTGTTGGTGCTGTCCCATCAAGGGCTTATCTGTGTTCAGCCTCATAAACAGGTAGAAAGATGCTTAAGATTTTTTTCCCCTTGCATTTTTGTTTTCCTCCTGCATTCTTAAGCAGGGAAAGTTTTAATTCTGCTTTTGGAAATTAGTGTAGGAGACAGCTCTAAAAGACAGGTAAGATAGTTGTGCATGAGAAGCCTTGCAAGTGATACTG
>WYEA01008734.1:0-11807 GCA_033558465.1 Alcedo atthis | reverse complement strand
CCCCTGGATCTGTTCCTGGGTGACTTGGTCTAGGTGCCCCTGCTGTGGCAGGGGGGTTGGACTGGATGATCTTCTAGGTCCCTTCCAACCCCTAAAATTCTGTGATTCTGTGAAATATATTGGAGAGCCATCAGATCACTACACAGAAAGTTTCTTTCAAACAAGAAAGGTACAGAACTGTTTGCTTTTGGATTTTTGACACTGCAGTTATGCTCTAGTAAGATACATGTTTTTATTTTGTAGATACCAGTAACAGTATTGTCCAAGATGGCAACGGAGAGAAGAAAGCAGAGAATTGTCAGTCACAGGAAAAACAAATGGATGGCTTATCTGTGCAGATGGCTCCTGTGGTTCCAGCTGCTATAGGAGAGGATGAAATGTTACCCAATGACTTAGATTCTCTACCTGTTGAATTCAACTGTTTAAGTGAAGATGGGTTGGATCATAAACCTGGTAGCAACACACTTGTTCGAGGGCCTCTAAATTACAGTGTGGCTGGAGATGACCAAAAACGTGTGGTGGAGTCTGCTGCTGAATCTGTGCCAAACTCATTCAAAATCACACCTCTGATGCTGGAGGGGAGCAATGCTGATATCAAAATCAAAGTGATGAAAGAGGTTCGCAAACCTGGAAGAAGTAAGTTTTTGGGCTGGTGGGTTTGGGGGTTTTGTTTAGTTTTGTTTTTTCATTAGTATATGTGGTGTTAGAAGAATTTTTCCTTGAAATCAGGTGCTATTTTCAATATACATATAATTCCAGATTTTGAGCAATATCTGATTGCTTGTGTATGAGCAGTGGAGGCCAAAAGAGAAAGTTCTTAGTGGGCAGGTGAGTTGAACTGTAGGCAGCAGTGTGGAGAAGTTAAGTGCCAGCTGACCTTGTTTGCCCTTGAAGATAAGTTAACTGCTGTAAGAGGCACCCTGTGAAAGTACCTCTCAGGGGTTTTGTTTTTGTAGCTCTACCAAAGGTGTTACAAGTGAGCTGATGACACCAGACAGAATTTGCCCTCTGCTGCACTGCCCTGCATATGCACAGTGAACTTAGCTGCTGCTTTGTGTCGGTGAAAACTTCTTTGGAGGACAAAGGCAGGTGCAGCTATACAAGTGAATCCTGGAATATGTTTGAAAGGGAATCTTAACATTTCATAGTGAAATGATATTTTAAAATACATCTTGTGAAATAGCATAATTAGTGATGCAACATTGTGATAAACACTTCAAGAACTGAAGGCTAAAAATGACTTCTTTCCTATAAGATTTAATAACTCCGAAGATCTAAAATATTATGAGGAAAAGTAACTTACCTCCTTGACTTTTGTTACATGTTTTGCCTGTACTGGTATACAGGATCAAAACCAAAACACTGACCTGAAATTCCAACTGATGTATATGTTGTAGGATTCTCTATAGGCATAATCCTTCATATTTTAATTAAAATCACAGATGTCCCTAATGTGGTCTGTGTTTGAGAGGATTATTTCTGCAAATTAAACTACTGAATATTTTCTTAATACATTGTCAAGTGCCAGCAATTAGCATAATGGGATATTCTTAACTCATCTGTTTTTGTGATCTTGGGTTGCTTTCCAAAACTTGGTGGTTTTTTGAGGCATATAATCATTGTGGCAGACTGAGGCTGTTGAGAGATGAACACATTTTTATGCTGCCTCTTTATTTTATTTAAGATGTTCTAAAACTTTCTACTTGGGTATGTCCTTGCTTTCTGTTTTGCAAAGTGGGCTCATCTGATCTTACACCAAATTCATGTCTTGTAAATGGGGATGTGGAGTAAAATAGTGCTACATTCAGTGTGAGTCACCTGAGCTGCTGCAAAGTCCAGGGAGTCATCAAAGAAAGAAGATAAATAGTAGGGGCAAAAGATGAGCACATATTCACACTTCTGACCATGTATCCTCTCTGTACCTACTGTAGCACTTAGCAGGCTCTTAGTCACACAAATAACCTTCATACTGAGTTTAATTACTGTAAATATTGGAGCAATGCTATTGAGAAATTTTTTTCTGCTTTTCTGTGTCTGGTTCATTGTTTTGCAGCAGTAAGGTGCCACAGTCACTGTGCTGACACTAAGCCTTCAGAGTTTGTTTCTCTAAGAGTTAGAACAGGGTTCTGTGGCTCTACAACAGCCCTGTGTTCATGGGGGTGGGAGGCTTCTCTACCTACCTTGCACTGGCTGAGAACAGGTGTTTCCAGCTGCTGCTCTGCAAGGGAACTGAATTCTTTGGTGCTACATTTGAATACCAGATCATCAGTATCACTTCAAATTATTTCTATCACCTGCTTTCTCTGCAAAAAGCTAATGCAGGTTTTCTACCTGCCTGGCATGTGTTGCCATACACAGCAGTGTGAAACTGGGCCTTGGTTCTTCCTTTGGCTGTTAAGCTTTATTGACAATGCTTTTGAAATATTTATTTATAATACATGGTTGGCCTTTTATCTTTTTTTTTTTTTAGATTACGAAAGAATTTTCTCTCTTCTTGAGGAGGTGCAAGGACCTGTGGAAATTCAGAAGTATTTCATTGAATTTGCTATCAAGGAAGCAGCAAGGTTTGTATAGATATAAGTGACTCAGAGTCACCAATTAAATGTTAATGTAGAGCACTGCAGTAAATCATAAACTCTTCCAGTACTTGTATTTTCTGTTTTCCTTTTTGACCTATTTCAGTTATTATGGTTGTTGAAGTGGTCAAAATACCATTCTGTTTTTATGGAGTAAAAGATCTTTAAGTAAAGTTTAAATGGGAAATAGGCAGCTGGAGTTTAAATGGGAAATAGGGAGATGGGTTGTTACTGAAGACCAATCCAAAATGTGGGTGGGTTGGGTGGCTCTATTAAGTTTTCTGCCACTCTGATACCAGAAATAAAGCAAGCTCTTCCATACTGGAAACAGAGAGGCTTTGCTAATAGGATTTGTCATGGCTGGAATGTGTTGTTTGACTGTATTTTTGGAGGGAAAGGATTACATTGCTCTCCCTTTCTTCTTTAGGTTTAAAAAACGGGTCTTAATACAACACTTAGAGAGAATACTAGAGGAACTAGAGCTCAACAGCCTACCCAACAGAGTTAATCATGTCAACAGTAGATAATAATGTACCAGCCAGACCAATATGGACCAGGAATGAGTTTGCTGTGCCACAGAAGAGTGGAAGAGGATGCTGCCCTCACCATCTTGGCAGTCAAGTGATTTTACTGTCACAGTCTGAGAAGAAGCAGTGGAGCTTTAACTTTAAGAACCTCTATCGGCAGAAGCTGGGCTATAACCTAAAGGATTTGCTATCAAAGGTGTGGCTTTTTTCCTGTGGAGGGTGCTATTTGCTCAACAGGCTGAAGAAAATAACCATTGCTGCCCCTCCTGCAGGTGATGAGAATTTACTCAGTTGAACACTGTCATTAGACATTTACGTGCTGTAGGCAGCAGGTTGCACTAAAATGGGGCACTGTCAAATGCACACACTGTCTGCATCGTGGAGAGAGCCCGTGTGTCCCCCCAAAAAAAAAACCTTCCCAGAAACACCTGCACTGGTAAAATTGCATGTTGCCACCACAGAGACAAGGGGTTTGTTCCCAAGAACTGCTAGCCATGCCTTTAAACTTGAGATTCAGTGTAGCTTGAGAGTAAAAAGAAACTGCTATTGTGTTAATGAAAGCTAAAGACAGCCCTGTGACTGTTACCACCCGATGGTCACTAAACAATCTACCTCAGACTCTCTTCTGTTTTGTCTGCAGACATTATGAAAGTGCACCTGAGGCTTCCCAGGTCCCCGACTTCAGTTCTCTTTCATCCTGTGAGGAGGACGGAGACTCTTCAGGTGGCCTTGGCACACGCTGTGCTTTGGAAGCACTAAAAGGAAACGCTTTTAAAAACGTGTATTTTAATGTTCATACAAAAAAAAAAAAGATTATTTTGAACAGTATTGTTACCAGATCACTAATTTGATATTTTAACTGTATAAATTTTTTTGGAACATATGTATATATAAAATAAACCATTTTATTAATTTTTAAGAAGCGCTAATCTGAGGAGTCTGTGGCGGGCAGCACTGAGTTCCTCCAACTGTCTGTTCCCAACAGACTGCTCAGCTTTTGGACAAAAGCAGGGAGCAGTGTAGCTGTGCTGCAGCTCAGCCTGATCTGCACACCCTCAAAGGCAGCTTGTGGTGTTTGCACCCTGGAGCACCTGCCCCATCTCTCAGCTCAGCCTGCACCGGGTGCACGTTTTCACTTGTGTTAAAGGCGCTAAGTTCCAGTTTTCCAAACCCTTGGTTACCTGAGCTGGTGCCTGTCCTCCATTCCTCATCCTGTTTTGGCCAATGGTCATTCTGTTTATCTCAAACCATACAAAGAAGACTGAAGCACCTGGTAATTTTTCCCTTTGAAAGCAATACCAGTAATGTACCAGTAGTTCCAGTAGCACGTGGCTCTTCTGACTGTTCTGTGTATTCTGGGTTGTTCACACGTGTCCTCTGACAGCTTTCTTTTAAGGACAGGTTGAAGTTGTGCTCTGTTAACTAGCTCTTTACCTTGTACAGCAAATACCCTAGGGATTCTGGTTAACTAGCCAGTGCATGAGAGGCAGGGGAGATTTTAGCTGGTGAGCCTGTACTTAACTTCTCTGTTCCCCTGGTATTTTTAGTATTGGCCTGTGAGACACACAGATCCACCTGCTGTGGGGCAGTGGCTGTGTCTCTGGAAGGTGCAGTGTTGGAATCACACCAGTGAAATTCAAGAAGGAAATGAAATCCAGCAACAGCAAATCTCTCACAGAGGCAGATGAATGAAGCAACCAGGGAAAAGGCATTACTACAAATGTGTCATCCTTCTCTGAGAAGCAGCTTTTACTCATCTGCACAGTTGAATGTTTTCTACAGAACCCACAGAAATACCTTCAGGTGATCCAAGGAGGAGGTTCACTCCTTCAGAATTGTTACATGGAAGCTCTACATGATAAAACTCCTGTGCCTAATGTTGGACTCCCAGAAGTGGATTTGCAGAAGATCAGATATACTGTGCATACCTTGTTTAAAATGGCCTGGTTTGCATGCATTAAGTAGTGTGTTGATGCACTCTTTTTGCAGTGGTGGTTGGTAAGAGCAGCCAGCTCTCTGCTGTCTAGCTAATGGTTATTTAATTTTCTTCTGTAGCTCCAGAGAGACCCTTGATCATGGTGTGTCTGAGCAAGGGCTGAGTTTTTAACTAGTAACCTTCTTAGTATGTAAACTTGGTCTTTTGTTGGGATGCTTTTGGCTACCAAATTAGCTACAGGAAGCTGGTGACTTTTGTTCACTTGTTTGGAGTCTTACACCTCAGAAATGGCAGAACAGTCCAAGTGCAATTTTCCCTTACCTTGGCATTGTCCCTGAACAAATTGGATTTGAATCAGACTGTTGGAGGGGAAGAAGCTTTATGCTGGACTGGACATGAGTCTTCTTTAAGAAGGAATGAAGATGTGTTGTCCCCACAAGCTGTCAGTGAAGAGATGAAGAAGCAACAGGAATCCATCTGTGAGTGTGCACAGACCTGCATTCAAATGGAGCACAGAATGAACATCCTTGCAAACAATGAATGCTCCACAACCACATCAAGGAGAATCAGAACAGAGATCACCCTTCATAAGACAGCTGTAGGGGGGGGTGGAACCTGCACTGAACAAATAACAGCTTTGAATGGCAGACTCTGGGGTGCAGCTGGGACAGCCAGGAGAGCTCACGTGGGTGTCAGGCCTCTTCTAGGTGGACACTGAGCCCAGAAGTCACAGCTGTGGATGGAGAGCACATCTGCTCTGCAGCAGAGGAGCCTGCACAAGTGAGGGCTCAGGAGACAGCAGAGAATACCTGTGGGTGTGGGGACAGAGTCTGCAAAGTCCATGCTTTGCTCAAGCTTGGCTTTTTGAGGTGGAGGTAACGTGGCAAAGCTAAACTGGAATGTTAGAGCCTGGGGAAACAGACACAACCTCCCATGTGCCCTCTGAGGAGTGGTGGTTCCAAGCTGAACTGGCAAATGAAGCACTTAATGCTTCCATGGGTCAAAGGGCTGTCTTGGAGTCTTGATGCTTCAGTGTGTTCTTCATCCCCTGACCCTCTCTGAACTAGGCATCCTCATTGCTTGTTACCTTTATCCCTTGGAAACACCAGGGAGTCTTTCTGAAGGATAGAGCCCATAGCTGTGCAGCTCCCAGTGCAGTCCCTGAAGGCAGCTGTCTGTTAGGTGCTGCTATTCCCAGCTGGTGCAATGGTCATGTTCCAAAATGAAAGCTGCACATGTGGTTACTGTGCTCTGCTTGACTTTGCAGTGGCCAAGCAACTGTGTATCTGCTTCACAGGAAACAAAAGAACAGCCAACCAGTGAAACTCAATCCCAAACTATTTTGAGATATTTTTTTCTCCTGGTAGGTGCTTTTCTCCAGGGTCTGGCTCTAAGCTGGCTGTCTGAAATGGCAGCACTGTAGGGTATTGAGTGTGCTTCCTTTTGCTCTGTTCTTCAGAATCTACTAAGAAACTTTGGATGGAAAAACAGCAGTGGAAAGGCACTGGCTAACAGAAGCAAACTTCAAGAAGAAGAAACAACCTAGGAAGTTAAACTAGAGTGTTTCATACCAGCAGCATGGCAACATCACACCTTGAGCAAATGGTGTCTGGAGTGCTCATCCTGAAGAATGTGCAACCTGCTTAAGCTAAAACAAGGCCAAAGACACTTTAAATGAGGCAGAAATGAGGTTTGGCAGAGATCTGAAGGAAGGATGTTAGTCACTGGATTTAAAAGGAGCTGCTGCTTTCACGTCTGCAAAAACAAGCTGCTCTGTCTTAAGTGGAAAAGGAAGAAGAACACCTTGGGATTTAGCAAAAATCTTGTGGCCTGCAGGAATTCTTAAACTGTACTTCTAAATCTGAATCTTGTGATCATTTCAGGGAGGGAAAACTAAACCAGAAAGACTGGACTTGCCTCATTTTCTCCATTCCAGTTCAGCTTCAGCCTGGCACGTTGTTTCATCCTTGAAAGTAGCCTTAGCACTGGTGTTGTTTCTTCTCTGGTTCTGTGTGGACAGTGACTGTCTCATGGTGGTGGCTGAGGCAGTGTGGTGGTTTTGTAGGAGTGCTGCTGTCCACTGAGCAGTGGTTGTGGGTAGAGCCAGTGAGAAAAGCAGCCACTGCTGGTTGCTGTGGAAGCTGCTTTGGCTTCATCTGTTCCACTCCAGAGCCTGCCTTTTAGAAGTGTGTGAGATGCTCCTCAGAGCTGCCAGTGCAGCTCTGGTAACTTAGCAGCTGATTACTCAGAGATAAGAAGAATGCACCAAGGAAAGAGTTCAGCTGTTGGTACAGTCATGCTAAACTCACTGGAGGGTTTTTTCACAGGCAGTGCAAGAACAGAGCTGCCTTCCCTGAGTTGGCAGCCACAGTGGGTTTGCCAGGAATGGGGACTGCTGGTGCCATGTGAAGAAAACCAGTTTGCCCTTTACTGTGAGCTGAGATGCTGCCAGGGGAGATGCATGTTTCTTAGGGTTTGGAGCTTAGACTGAAGCTCTTAAGTTATGGTGAATCCAAAAGGATAGTTTGGAAAAGGCAGTGGAGTGGAAACCTCTGCTCAGATTTTTGCCAGAGATTTGGTGTTTTGAACGCTTGGGGACTTTTCATTTTCCCATCTGCAACGGGGATTTCACAGCTATTTTCTAGTCCTGGATCAGCTCCAACAGCAGTGGCAGTAGCTGGATCCTTGGCATTTCTGTGTGCCTGCTGTCAGCTCACTCACTGTCACTCCTCTAGTGCAAGGCCTCTTGCATCCTGACCCTGAAATACTGGGCACTCTGGCACTTGCTGTATCCCAGTGTTCTGCTGTCCACTGCTGAGCAGCTACTGGTGGAGCATCCTCATGGTGTGTGCCCATCTCAGCCTCACAGGGTGGTGGGACAGGAGGAGGGGTTTATCAAGTGTTGTGGTAGCTTCAAGCACAGAGCTCTGGGGGTCTGGTCAGTCTGTTGTTACTATTTTCTCCAAAGTACATTCAGATTTTACATTTTATTTATAAATATTTAATATGTAGAATATGCCCAAAGGAGGTTTGGCCTTTTCTCAGGGATGGGGTTTTGGAGAACTTCCCCTCTTGCTTCATCTTACAGCTGTGACCTGTCTGCTCGTGCAGAGAAGGATGCTGGGCTGTGCTCAGGTTTTCCACAGGAAGGGATATGTGACAACAGGCAACTGCCTTCTGGTAACAGGAGATGGATTTTTGCTGGACTTAAGGAAATGCATGTATTGTTTCTTGAGGTGTCATAGTAGTGTGAGCAGCTACTGTTGGGGTGCAACTTCTAAGGCTTTGGAACCTGCCAGGGTAATCAGAATTTGGCTGTAGCCAGTTGAAGGTGTTTTGATCAGCCCTGCACTGCTGTAGTAGCCTCCTGATCTCTTGCAGTGGATGCCTCAGGATTCAAGGGTGCTTTCGTAAGTAGGACAGGAATAAAAATGAACCCTCTTCCCCAAGACTAAAAAGTGATTAAAAAAAAAAAAAAGGCATTCTGCTGATTGCAGATGATTATAATGCAGCTGCTCAACAGTGACATCCCAGCCATGGAAAAAGAACATTGGTTCTTCGAGCTATTTTTCAGTCTGTGCAGAGTATGAAAATCCTTCATGCACAGCTGGCACATTTAACTTTGATTATGTTGTGAAGTGACTGATCTGAGAGCAGCCCTGGGTCCCAGTTGCTTGCAGAATTCAAAAATAAGGTTGTTCCAATTTATCTGCAGTCGGTTATTTTGGAAGGGAGACAAAACTACCCTGAGTACTTTTATGGCTGCTAATTAGTGTCTTGTGGCACTCCTCTGAGAGAGCCTTTAGAGATGGATGGAGGGACTTGCCCAAGGTCATATAGTGTGTCACTGGCAAAGATGATTATAAAATCCATGCCCTATTTTGGTCTGGTACACTGAATTATTTCACCAGTGTTGAAAATCTCACCAGAAAACAAAAGGGGCTGGCTCCTGGGCTTCTGTGTGTGCTGGTGGATTCCTCCCTGCACTCTGACCTGCCAGCCTGGGTCTGGCACGGGGGGAGTGTGGGGTGGGGGGTGGGACTGGCACCCACACAGAGGTGGCTTGAAGAGGGTGTGTTTTGCTGGAAGTGTGCTGGGACTGAAAAAAAAACCAACAGAGCTTGGAAAGGAGGAGATGGGAAGGCTGTAGAGAAGTCACCCAAGTCTGTAGGCACTCATGGTGTCACTGCCTCTTCTTTCCAGTCATCTGAACTGCTCCAGTGCTCACTCTTTCTCAGCCACCTAAAAAGTGTTTTAAAATTCCACTGGCATCCCTGGATTCAGGGCTCCTCCCTCTGTCACAAGTAGCAGAGGGAGCAGGATAGAAACTGCTGTCCCAGCTGATGAAAGAGGAGGTGATGGGGGACTGCTGAGCTCTGGAAGATGCTGTTTGAAGTGCATCATGTTGAACAGGGTGAGAGGTGGGAATGGGCCCTGAATTTCCCCAAGGAAAGGCAGTGGCTGATGAGTCAGAGCCTGGGCTCTGATAGGAAACTCTGGGAAACTCTTTCTGGGTAGTGAGTAAAGTCTCTGTGCAGAAGTGCACACAACAGGGCCCCAAGGAGTCTCTGACCTCCTGGAGCAGCTGAAAGCTGATTTTTGTCTGGCTTCCAGGTGAACAAACCCTGCATCCCTATGGATGTATCAGAGTGGGCTCTCCTCCCCGGGGTCTGCCTTGCACCTCTGGACTCGGTGTGCAGGCAAGAAGGGGCTGTGAAAGCAAGGAAGTGAAAGGCACTGCTCTCAGCTCTACAGGAGACCAGTAAGAGGTTGAAAATGACAGGGAAAGCCTTGCCCTGTTCAGCCTGCTGCCCAGGAAGGTGGGAACCTGCACCACGAGGGTGTCTGGGGGCAGGCTGGTGCTTGTGCTCAACTCCTGGCTGGAGCTGGTGCCTCAGGTGAGGTGCTGCAGTGCTGTGCTGGTGGACGTGTGCTCCTGGACCCGTGTCTGACACAGCTCCTCAGTGCTCATCTGAGCCTGCACATCAGCTGTCTCTGCTGAGTGTCCCATGGCTCTGCTCCTCACAGCGTGGTGGGCTTGAGCCTCATTTCTGGCCCTTTCAAGCTCTGCAAGTTACTGTCTGAGCACAAGAAGCAAAGGCAGAGAGGAGAGCACCTTGCAGACCTCCCCTGACGTGGTGGGTTGGGAAATATCTCCTGTCCATTGCAGAGGTTGTCCTCTCCTGTCAGCCCTGGCCAACCCAAGGCAGCAGCAGCAACACTTCCAGTAGGCAGGTGTATTAACCAGCCCTGGTGCACTCCATAGGCTTCTCCCACGTGAGGTGAACATGGGTCTTGCTCTTCTGTGGCTTTTCCTCTGTGATCTGAAGCTGCTGCATGCCAGCAGGTATTGAAATATCAGCCAGTTTCTGCCTCAAAGGGTTGGGAACATGGACACTGGAATCTCACCAAGTCCTTGGGCAGAGATCTGCATGTGATGGGGAGCTGCAAAGCAGAAGCAGTGGGATGGTCTAGGAGAAGATGTGGGGATTGTTCAGCTTCTTCTTTCCCCTCCTTGTGGTTTCTGTGGTGCCAGGGACACGGTGCTCTACTGTGGGGTTGCCCTTGCTGGGGGCTGAGCCCAGGCCTGTGGGTACCTTGGAGACTCTGGTAACTACCCAGAGAGTCACAGCTTCATGTGGGCATGGGGGAGCCACCTCCTCTTTGGAGTGCCTGCTGAACTGGCTCCTTCAAAACTGCTTTTTGATGCAAGTGTCTTGGTCTGTGCACTTCTGCAGCTGGGATGGGGGAGTAAATCTCTGCTTCAGCCTTTGCTATGCACACCGGGTGCTCATCCTGTCCCTGCACTGCAGCAGAGACCTCCTGGGGACTGGGATGCTGGAGCAGCCTGGGGCTGGGAGAACATCAACACTGGCCTTGCATGGCTGGCCTGGAACTGCTTTAAAATACGCCTTGGGGGAGGAAAGGGAATTTTTGCCCTTATTTTTTCACGCAAACTGAAGGCCTCCTGCAGCACAGTGTGAATCCTGGGGAAACTGGTTCTGCCAGCACCAGTCTGGGCACAGAGGGCACTGGCAGAGCCGGGTGCTCTGCCTGTCAGCAGGGGTTATAGCAGGGCTATGAACTGGGAGTCAAGAGCCACGTCTGATGGGGGGGAGGGGGGAGCTCTAGGGAACACTAGCACAGGATTAGATGTTGGTTTGATAATCCATATACCATTTTTAATTTTTTTTTTTTTTTCTCTCTCCCTTCCATCTAAAATGACCTGGGAAGCCCTGACACCGCCCAGCCTGGGGCCCTGCCAAAGAGCCCCGGGGCTTGTGTTCCTGCTGGGGCTGCCAGGCTCCCGGCTGCTGCGCTGCTCCTTCAACTCCCATTTGCCTTCCTTGGCTGGGAAAAGGATTAAGTTAGCAGGACAGGAAAATTACTTAGCTGCCATTTTAAGGATGGAGCTTTTTGTTGCAGTCCCGAAGCGTTCCGAAATGACATTGTATCACCGAGACCGACTTGGGGGGCTGATGAAAAAAAGCTCTTACCTGCTGGAATCCCAGATTTCTTTCCACCGGGGTTCTCCTCCAGCCGATTACGGCTTCAAGGTGAACCCGAAGGCCAAATGAAAGGAGCATTTTGCCTTCACTGCTGCTGCCGGCGGTGGAAAGCTGCTACCAAAGTGGTTTTTTTCTGCTTGTTTAACATTCAAAATAGCCTTTCTGTGCCCTTCCTCTCCCGCAGGCAGCCTGCCAGCTCCGCACAGGCTGGGACAGCGGGATGCTCTGCGAAGGGAGCTGCGGCTTCCCGGCCCCGCTC
>WYEA01008733.1:31918-52523 GCA_033558465.1 Alcedo atthis | reverse complement strand
CTGGGTGACTTGGTCTAGGTGCCCCTGCTCTGGCAGGGGGGTTGGACTAGATGATCTTCTAGCTCCCTTCAACCCCTAACATTCTGTGATTCTGTGATTCAGCATTTAGCACTGCCACAAACACTGGTGAGGTCCTTGGTAGGTACATGGTACTCTTATCTAGAGCTATCTGGGCCAAACGTAGTCAGCTGTCTAGTGAATGAACTGGACTGCAGGCCCCCGTGTGCTTCAGGGTTTAGATGTCTCCATCAGACAGCCACTCCTGTCCTCTGGCAGTGCAATTCCAACTGCACCACTGCTCGTTCCCCAGCAGCCATGGCTCCGATTGGTTTGCTCCCTTTTGTGCATGGTCTGTGGCATCCCTTTTCCCTTTTACATCATCCCTTTTGAAGGGAAGGCTCCACACGGACTCATTCGTGTAGTTCCAGCAGACCTAAAAAGTCAATCTTCACCTCATCTTGGTACAGCAGCATCTGCAGAAATCAGAGCACAAGCGCCGAGTGAGAAAGGGCAGCAACAACAAGAGCAGAAGAAAGCAGCAGCGTGCCTGGGAGAGGGAGATGAGGAGAAAAAGAGAAGTGTCTTTGATGTATTCGTTTCCTCTTATTAGTATCCATCTAGTGGTGCTCAGGCTGAGATAGCTGACCTGTCCAAAAGTTAGTGATCCACACACAGTCCACTCCCAATAGTGCAAAAGTACAGACATCACAGAATTAAAATAGCAGAAGTCAAGATGAAGGAGGAAACCACGGGCTGCCAGCTATGAGTAGGAATAACCTAAGTTCAGCCAAGTGGCAGAGGTACTGTCTTAGTTTGCAGCGAGTGAGAGGAAAAATGTCTTAACAATCTCATTCTCCCACCTGTAAGTCCATCTCTTCTGTGTTTCCTATCTGCTGCTGATAAAGACTGCCTGTGCTTGAAAGGACCTGGCAGGTCCAAGGTCAACCTTAGACAATTTCCTCTAATTGTGTGGGTCTGCCTGACCTCCTTATTCCCACACGAGGAGGGATAACGGTGGGCAGAGGTGACAAGGGGAAAAAGGCAGCCAAAACTTTTCCTTCTGTGGCAGGAGGCTACCTCAACCACCACAGCTACAGCCTCCCTTTCTCAGCTCACTTGCTTAGTTTAGAGGGTGGGTTTGTGCCACGGAGGGGGTTTTGCTGTTCTCCTGGGAGACCCGTGGGTGAAAGCAGAAGCTCATTCCCTGGGTTGGACAGCATTGTCCCCTCCAGGTCAGGAGTGTGTCTCACAGCTCTCCACAGCAGCAGTTGCTCAGCTCTTCCCAGAGAGTTTCCTGAAGCCTTGCCAGTCCTGGAAGGAACTGTGTTCTAGCTGGTACTAGCTTAAAAGTGCATTTGAATTGCTCCCTGGAGACAGTGCCAGTTTTGTGTTCAGCTCTGCTGGAAAGAGATGAGAAGAACTGTCTCAGAGACAGCAAGTCAATATCAGTGCTCTCAGGTATCACTTCATAATAACACCTTTTGACAAATGGATGTCAGCTCTCCAGAAACTCGCCTCTAGAAAGCAGGCAGTGAAAACCTGCTTTAAGTTTTTATTGCAGATGCTCCGTGTACAATCACCAGGAGTCTGCACTGTCTCCTTTCTCAGCACTTGGGCTCCTGAGAAGAGGAAACTCCAGCAGATGGACAGCAGTAAAATAAATCACTGGCACTTAAAACTATGGAAAATAGTATCACAGGGAATAATTACTCAGAAGCACTAAACAGCTCTGTAAAGAGGAGCTGTGTTTCTAGCACAGATCTATCATGGCCAGCAGAAGCTGCAGAATGTGCCCAACAGATCAGTGGCCCTGCTGGCCCAGAGCCTGGGTGGCCAGCAGCAGCTCTGTGCCCTGCCATCAGCAATCCTGGGGCAGCGGGCAGTGTGCCCTCCCCTCCTGCCACAGGGCAGCTGGTGCTGCCAGCCTTTGCCAGCACTCGGGGGGCTAGAGCACCCAGGGGCTGGAATCCTCTGTCTACTACCCATCCCTCAGGCTGTGAATGCTCTTGGAAGGGTGGAAGGGTGTTTGTCCTGGTTACCCTGTGAACTTATATCCATTCCTAGAGAAGCCAAGTGCCCGTGATTGCTGTTGGCTCTCCTGGGAGCTCCTTTGCAGTGATCCTCCTCAAAACACAGGTCCATTGTTACTGTGTGGCAGGTGGGCTGCTGCAGCTTGCAGAGGCTGACCACAAACCCGTGCTGTTTATCTGCTCTGTTCCAGATTTGTGGTGTTTGCCTGTCACCTGGCAGTACCTGTGACCTCCCAGGCACCTCAGGATCCCTTCCTTTGGCTCCTGGCTCCTGGTGGTGGGCTGCTCTCCCTGTGTGAGGGAGCTCTGGAGCTCATTGCTGGAAGTGCCATCACATCACAGCCACCCTGCTCACCCAGAAAGCACAAGAATCTGCCAGTCTTCAAAGCTCCCAGACGAAGAGCCTGTAACTCTCTGAAATGTGCTACTCAGCTGGGCAGGGCTAGGTGGATGATTCACTTCCAACTCCAACACTTGTGTTGATAACATTTCATGTGAAAGGATCTGGGAAGCTTTATGACCAGACAACTTCAGGAGCTCGGGTTTGGAGCAGGTCCCAGGAAGAGCTCAGTCTGTGACTCAAGACCACTGTATCTAGACTCCCACCAGCTCCAGGAGTATCTAGACTCCTACTAGCTCCAGCTGTATCTAGACTCCCACTAGCTCCAGGAGTATCTAGACTCCCACTAGCTCCAGGAGTATCTAGACTCCCACTAGCTCCAGGAGTATCTAGACTCCCACCAGCTCCAGGTGTATTTAGACTCCCACTAGCTCCAGGTGTATTTAGACTCCCACTAGCTCCTTGCCTCACCTGGTAGGGAACAACAAAAAAGAGAAAAGGGCTGGAACACCCTGGGAGATGACCTGTTCCTGTGCTTCTAATGGAAAAGCTCTTCCTCGGTGCCAGGCTCTCATCTCCCCTGTTGCCATCAGGAGAGGATCATCCTCACCATCGACCTGGAGCAGGACTGGTTGGCTCCTCCTTGTCAAACTGCCTCCAGGGAATGGCCTCCCCGAGCTGCGGGGAGTGTGGTTGTGCTGGCTGGGAAGTGTGGGGACCCAGTCTTGGCCACATCTGTACCATCAGAGACAGCTTCTCAGAGCTGTGGAGAGGTGAAATGAACCCAGTTCCCGCTGCAAGGAGTGGGGCACCAGGTGAACCACATGGACCCCCCACACTGTGCCACTGCTCCCCTCCAGTGCCCGTGGGGCACCCCAGAGAAGCCCAGTCTCAGCTGCTGTAAGCTGCAGCTAACCACTCGTGGTCCATGCAGACATTTCCAGCTCCACTGCCTAAACCCTTAGACATGCCCTTAATTCTTAGGATAACAACAGAGTGTGAAAATATGCACATCCAGGGGAAGGCTGCATGGAGAGTGGAAACACAAGGCTCAAAAAATAGATTAAATATCTAAATATCGTGGCTAATAAAAGGGTAATTGTAGATACTTAGCAAGGACATCCTAGCTGCCCGTTTACCCTGAGTGCCTGGTAATCTTGGCAGGTAATTACCAGGTGGACAGACAGACAGACAGACTTAGCCTTTAATGGGAAAGAGCTTCCTGAAGCCGGAGTGCTGGGGTGGTTTGTCCATGCTGTGCCATCTCAGTGGGCTGCTGCTGGGGCACTGGCATCCTATGGTCTGCTCTGGCCATGGTGTGGGTGACATTGTCTTTCCTCAGGCTGTGCAGGATTCAGGATTTGTGGGTGTGACTGCATGGGGAAAAAAAGAGCGTTTGTTGGGATAAGAACATTAGCTTGGGATAAATGCATTCCCCAATATTTGCATTTTTTATTGTTGAAAAAGCAGCTTAGTCCCAGAGAGGTTCAAGATCAGAGCCACCCTCATGGTACCTTTTTGGCCAGCAGGGATGTAACCCAATCACAGAATCCACCCTCACATCCCAGCTGTCCTGTGTTTTCCAGGAGTGTGAGACTTTTCAGTTACATCTGCCCTTGTCAGGGTTTCCAGAGTGAACATGACCTTCGTTTATCATGACGTGGTGAGAATTCACCAACCAAAAAGGGACCACCTTCCCCAGTGGGCTGGGGCTCTGTGGGCAGCTGTTGGGCTGCAGCAGCAATGGTTTGCCCTGGTGTGGGTATTATGGATCATACCAGTTTGAAATCCTTCCACAAAATCCATCCGATGCTTTTCCTTGAGCCACCATGGTAACCACTGGGGACTTTTTTTTTTTTTTTCCAGTGAATTTTAGACATGAAGAAAACCAAATTCCTTCGGGTTGCTCTGGTGCCACAGCCTGAGGAAGCACAGCACGGTACCCACTGGGGCTGCTGCAGTCTGAACTGCTCCATGCTGCTCCAAAGAACTGGGGCTGCTGTAATTAATGGAGTAAAACCTGCCTGCTGGTGCCAGTTCATTCCTTACGTTGAGGTGGTGAGGAGTGCTGAAGAACAGACTAAAATACTCTGTGGTCAAAAAGGGGTGGGGGGGAAGAATCAAGAAGGGAAAAGCAGCTCCTGAGAAATGGGCTGTACTGGTGGAGCTGGGTCTTTTGCCTTCCTTCCCACGTGGAGATGCATCTTTGCACACTCCCCCAGCACCGGCCCTAGATGCATTTTCCACTGGTGTTTTTTACATTTGTATTTAATCCATCGGGATCTCCAGGTCTCAAAAGCACACCTGAGAAAGAGGAGTAGCCGCCTGTCGGGCAGCTGCTGTGGGAAGCAGTGTTCCTGTTTGTGCCGGAGGAATGAGAAGGTCGGGACTTGCAGCCTGGCCCTGGGCTCTTGAGAGGGGTGACACCAGATTTCTCTTGGTGGGGATTACCCGAGGAGTCAGCTACACCTCCGTATAAGCATGTGCTCAAATTAATTTGATTTTCAGGCTAGCTAAAGCAGGGTGATCGTTGACCAAAGCTGTTGTGCTTGGAAAAGCCCTCTGCGCAGCCTGAGGAAGGCTCTGGCTGGCACCCGCTGAGCTCCAGTTTGCCTGCCCGCGGGCAGCATCCTCTGGAGGCAGGGGGAGGCTGCACCACCCTGCCCGGGGGATGGCTCCCACCCCTCGGATGCCTTCTGATTCCCTTCAGCACAATGGGCTGCGTTAGGGACACCGACAGGGTCCCATCTGCCGGGGAGCCGCCGTGGGAGCCCTCGGAGGGAAGGACGCCGGACACCGGTGCGTTCAGCAGATGATGCCCTAATTTCTCTTCCAAACGGCGTTCTGCATGTAGGTTATGCTGACAGGGACTACCCTGCAGCTAAGCGGGAAAAAAAAAAAAAAAAAACCAACAAAAAAAACCAAACCCAAATCCGCACCTAGAGGGGTTTGCACCAGATTCTGTGCAACCACAAAAAGCGGTGCAAGGGAAACTGGGCTGCAGGTTCCGCGGGCGGGCAGAGCCCTGGCGCCGAGCTCCTGCTGCGCTGCCTGCAGGGATGCGTTGGGCATGGGGTTGGAGGGTGCCAGCCGTTCATATAAGAGTGCCAGCCAAGCTGTTATATTGTTCTGTTTTCCCACCTATCATTTGAACGTCACTTTTAATGTACGAATTCTACCCCCATGGTGTGTAATTCTATTTCTCCTTCCAACCCTGCTCGAGGAACAATGAAAAGATGGAGCTGTTAATATTAAAAACAGCACATCTCTCAAAAACAACCAAAAAAAAAAAAAGTTAGAGGTCACATCTTAATTCCTAGTGCATGAGGATAGTTAATCAAAAGATGATGGGACTAGAATGAGTATGGGGACAGAAATATCCTACACAATTTCTGGTGGAATTTAATTAGAAAGGCAGTATTAATAGCATCAGTATGTGCAACTGTATTTTGCCTCTCAGTGTGAGTAGCCTCACCTGAAGCCAGGCAGAAGGAAAGCCCATTGAACTTCTGTCTTTCCTCCTCGATTTTTTTTTTTTAAATAAAGAGCCCAAATCAATAATAATAATAATACTTAATAGCAATAACCCCAGCAGAAATCAACTTCCTATCAGCTCTCCTTAGAGTTTCTCTTTTAGGTCAAGAGATGATGCTAATCGATGAGGCATTTTGCAAAAGTTCGTGCTCTACTTGTCCCAGTAATGAACCTTCAACCCTTAATTTTCTTAGCAGCACAGAGCTCCTCAGTGGTAAAGTCACTGTGGGGGCCTTCGTGTTAGAAAAGCAATTATTTAGGCTAACTTGGGGGTTGGTGCCATTTAACTGCAGTCCCCAGTTGCTCAGGCAGGTCTGTTCCTGGGCCACCTGCTGCTGCAGGATGAGCACGGGCTGCAGATGAGAGCTTCCAGGCCACTTTCTGCCCCAGATGATGTTCTGCACTCCTGAGGCAGAGCCCTCACTCACATTCACCAAGCACCTGCTGGGTGGCATGGCTGGAAAATGTCTAAGCAGAAATATAGGTTTTATTGTAACAAAGAAGTGGATTTCCTTCCCTTCCCACTTAGTACAGACAGAGGTTTCTAATACACTTGTTTATGTAGAAGGCAAAAGTGAGTACATTCAATATCTTAAAATTCTATTCCAGTTATGAGACTTTATTTCTTAATGATTTCAGAAATGGATGCTTCATTAATTGAGTTCAACATGGCTTGCAAAATGCTTTGTTTAGATGAAAATGGCAACAACAACAACAAAAAAAGTGAAAGCGTTTTCTGACTGCTCATTTTGTTTGCTTTCCCTTTCTGGCTCCTTCACAGGTGGGCTGGAGGCTGGCCAGGGGCATGGGCAGAGCATGGCTGCAGGTTGGCAGCTCTCCTGGGGTGTGATGGGCAATGTGGAGCCAAAGGGAGCTGGAGAGAGGGTAGGAGGCCAGCACTGGGACAAGAGCTCCTCTGGGGTCTCACATGCTGTTCAGGTCTGTCGTGGTTTAGCTCTGCCTCAAGGGATGCTGCATCCAAGACAGTACACCCTTCTCAGTGCCTGTGCTTTTGAAATGGGGTTGGTTGTTTTTTTTTCCCTGTAGCAATCCTGATGCTAATGGAGATCAGGAGCAGAAGCCAAATTAAAATTCATCCCAAGTCCCCGAGCGTGCTCTGGTGCCACAGCCTGACCCCCATTGTGCCTTTAGTGGTGTCCAGGAGCTTACCCAGCAGTTTGGAAATGGCAGCTGGCAGCAGCACGTGTGCTCACCTGTCCCCTAGGTGCTCCACACTCCTGCTTTGAACTGTCCTGCTTCCTTGGGCCACTGGGCTGTTTTCAAAAGACTATAGTTCCCTGAAATGTGTTACACGGCCAGGTTTGCTTCGGCCTTTAAATAAAAACAATGCCTCCTCAGCATTCAGGCTGTTGTTTTCTAGTGGCACTTTGTCTTCCTGAAGATTCTTCAACCTGGGCTTCGTGGCAAAGCCAAACTCGTACATGTGGCCCTCACAGAGTGACCTCTCATCGTGTCTGGCCAAGTGTCCCCTGGGCATGGATGGTTAGGCATGATGTGTGGGCTTTCAGTGGCATCTGGTACATGGAGGACACTCAGCCTTGGTTTGCCTGCCTGTGGCCTCCCCTACTCAGGGCTGACACAGGGGAGCTGTGGGGGTGGCTCAGCCTGGAGCTGCCCATGAGCCCCAGGCCAGGCAGGGCCCTACTGCCCCACACAGACATGAGCTGAGCTTTGGAATTCCTCAGCAAATGCTGTGTCCTGAGTCTCAGTTCCAACCACTATTTGGCCTCCTGAGAAAGTAAGAACAGGAGAGCCCAGAGGGTTTCAGTGGTGGGTTGAGCCCACAGCTTTTGTGTATCCAGAGGTATAATCCAGTAAGGCAGAGTCTGGCCACAACCCACTGGAGGGTTTCAGCCACAGCCTTGTGTAACCAAACTGTATCATCAGTCACTACAACAAGATAAAAGGGATAAGGTTTCATTTAGATGTGGGGGAACTGCCTCTCCAACACTCACCTGATGGAGACCCTTCCAAGGGTCAGGACATCAGCCAAGGGGATTCTTTGCTAGGACTGGGAGCCCTTCCCTGGAGCAGTGCGTGCATATTTGCATGCTGCAAGCTCAGGGGATTAACCAACGCCTGTGGAATATTTACCACACTTTCTAACATGTTGTAGTGTGTTCTTGCTTTTCAGTTGCAATAGTGCATTCTGCCCCTGGATCAAAAAACACCTGCAGAAGGGATGTATCAGACCTCAAACAGCTCGGGCCTCAGGGGCAACCCTGTGAGTTCAAATACATCATTTGCTTAAACCTCACCAGCCAGTCTCTGCCACATTTATCGGTGTCGTGGGTGGGATACAATGGAAGAACTGTTAGAGAAAAATGGTTGTCAACTGTCTTCCACGGATAGGGAGGTGGCTAAAAGATTGTGGGAGAGTAGGGAGAAACTGCTGGTATGGGTAGAGTAAGAAAGAAGACAAAACCCGGGAAATATGGGAGTTTTCTGTGTGCTGTTTTCAGTCTGTGTCTGATCTGTGCCCAGGAGGAGGCACTAAAACCTGCAAAGGAAGCTGCTGCTGCTGAAGCCTGGTTCACTTCATGTGCTAACAAACTTTCTGAGCTGCAGACTGGACTTGAGGCCACCAGAGCTGCTCTAGGGACACAATGAAAGATAACTGAGGCCTGAAGGGCTCCGAATAGACAGTTTGAATATGAAAAGGTATGAGAGCTGAGTTAGATGCTGAACTGAAAAGGAACTGGAGGTTACAGGAAAAATCAGATTTGTTGCTGTCAAATGCTCCCATTCAGATCAGGAATTTGGCTATGTGAGCTGCTCCTGAGGAATGGGGGTATCTGGGGTGACCTAGATGATGAACCTGATGGGGCAAGTGATACAGAAATTCAACCCCTCATTAATACAGAGGTACAGTTGGATGACAGAAACAATCACAAACAGCACAGCACGAATCACTGGGTGGCCTGCAGCTGAGCTTGCACAGAGGAGGTGAACGTGGCACCGTTTCCATGCAAGCCAGGAGAGGGAAACTCAGTGTGTCACTGAATGGAGCAGGCTGAGGCTTGTTGAGTGCAGAAGAAGGCAGGGGGTACTGGGCCATGGGGTGTTCCTTGATCAGGGTGTTGGGGGCACTGACCCTTAACACTCCCAAGTTGCATGTTGGGCAGGGGCCCAGATTTAGGGAGCCAGGGGAGCCTTTGGCTGTCAGACCTGCTGGAATGTCTGGGCTGCCTGTGCTGGGTGCATGGGAGGAGAGTGTTCAGCAGATCCAGGGAGCTTCTGCTCTCCCTCTACTCTGCCCTGAGACCTCCCTGGAATATTGCATCCAGTGCTAGGCCCCCAGCTCCAGAGGAACAAGGAGCTGCTGGAGAGAGTCCAGCGGAAGCTCCAAGGATGCTGAAGGGGCTGGAACAGGGGTCTGCTGAGGAAAGGCTGAGAGCCCTGGGGCTCTTCTTGAGTGTGGAGCAGAGCAGCCTGAGAGGGGATGGAATCCATGGGGATCCAGAGCTGAGGGCTGAGTGTCAGGAGGAGGGGCAGCCTCTGCTCACTGTGCCCTGGGACAGGACAAGGGCAGTGGCTGGGAGCTGGAGCACAGGAAGTTCCAGCTCAATGTGAGGAGGAGCTTCTTTGCTGGGAGGGTGCCAGAGCCTGGCAGGGGCTCCCCAGAGAGGTTGTGGAGTCTCCTGCTCTGGAGAGTTTCCAGCCCCCCTGGCTGTTCCTGTGAGCCCTGTGCTGGATGAGATTCTATTCCATGGGCCTGCTCTGGCAGGGGGTTGGACTCAGAAATCTCCAGGGTCCCTTCCAGCCCCTGTCATGATCCTGGGATCCTGTGATTTGCTTACACCAGTTGGTCCTCCTTGTCTTAGTTTGTCCAGCTCTAAACCCCGGGTGTCTGTTTTTCCTGGTAAGTAGTTTTAGTGAGTACTGTTGCAGTGAGTACAGTGTATAAAACTAGAAGTGTTTCCTTTTGAAGGATGCACTTTTTAGCAGTGTATATAATTTATGACTTAATTGATTTCTTATTTTGAAACTGGTTTCGTAACGTTACATTTTTACTCCCCCTTCCTTTCTAAGGCTGGAAAATTCATTACCCAAAATCCTAATAATGTTACCCCATCGTACTGTGCAGCTGTGGCCTCCTGCAATTGTTAACCTTGCATATTTGTTCACACAGATTACTCCCTTTCATGAAAATGGATTTTGTTTTGCTTGTTTATCTTCCAGGAAAGAAATAACATTTCCCTTAATGTATTCATTCACATATTCCTTTTGCATTTTTCATTTCATTTACAAGTTGGTAATAGTAGTTCAGTTTTCACTGACATTTTTATAGCTGCTATGACAACATCCCTGTTTTGCATGATACGTGCATAATGGGCTATGATCACAGCTTTACATTGCTTTCATTCTTCCTTAACTGTGTTAAGATTCCTTACAGCCTCCAAACTCAATTTTCATATGCAGTTGTGATTATACCTGTTTAAACATTTTCCTATTAGTTTCATATTTATTCATAAAGGGAGCAGTTGATAAAACACCTTTTCCGCAATCAGTCTGAGCTTTAAGTGTGATGCTTCTTCTAAGTTATCATCAGGAAGCACCTCCACCTATTCCCAGCCTTTCAGCACCAGTGAGGCAAAAGAAAATGCTGGTTTTCAGTAAACTTTGCCTTGTGCAGCAGTGGTTTCTCTGAAAGTGTAGCTTGTTCTTCTTTATTAATTCTGTGAACCTTGAAAACTGTTGTATTCAATCCTGTCTATTTAAGAGTCTGCTGAGGTGCTTTCTGCCTGTTTCTCAGATACTTCCTATGCATGTGGCCACGTGTCTCTAAGTTCACAAATAAATTCCTCTTTGCTAATCTTGAATCTGGAGAAGGAAGCAAGTCCTCGCCGTGTGGGTTGTGGTTTCTCCTGGCACATGGCAAAATGGCTCAATTCCTTCCTCCTGGAGGACCTCTCCATGTTCTCCTTTTGAGGAAAAAACCATCAGAACATTTCTTGGGGTGGAGGAGGGAGTACTATTGCTAGGCATAGACTTCAGCCTTCAAGTAAAGAAGTTTCCAGGATGTTGATCTCCTTCTATGAGTTGTGGGAATAGCACCTGTGCCATTCTGTCCTAAAAAATCTTGATGGGAGCTTATTGACAGATAAGAGAAAGCAGATCTTACCCCATTTCCCCTTTCTTTGCCAAATGCCTTGGAAACCTCGGGTATCAGCACTACTTGTGGTGAGTGACAGAAGGCTTTCTGTGACAGGTAGCTGAAAGGTGAGAGCTCCACGTGGAACAAAGGCTGAATGTTCTGTGGTGCTGGAAAAACCCATACTGGGTTAGTTAGGAGTTAGCTGGGGCAGAGTGAGCAAATACTCTTTTACCTCTTTGGGGAAACCTAGAGAGGTTTCCAGACTACTTACAGTCATAGGAAAATGGGAAAAGAAAGTGTATCATATTAGTAAACTACAGTTGAATTCCTTTTCTAAGAATAAAGTTCTGGATTTCATTCTTTCTGAATATCTGGTCCAACATTCAGCATTTCTGAGCACTGGACCTAAAAGGTTTATTTTTCTTCTTTTTCTTGTGGAATTACCCTCTGGTTTGGAATCAGTAAGGGTACTGGTGTACATGTGCTGAACCATAACTCTAGTTATCAGAGAAAAATAGTTTGTCTATACCTTAAAGGTCCAGCTTTGTTCCTCCTGTTGACTTCAAAGAGAGGCAGTTGACAGTTGCCTTTAATTCTAGTTCAAACTAAACGACATCTTTAAACCTTGGGGAAGATTTAATCTAGTCTCAAGAACAAGAGGTTACCAACAGACCCAACCCTTAGAAAAAAAACCCTTGTGTTTTGTCATAACTGGCAGCCAGAGGCAGCCCTGCCTGTCTGCTCTGCCTCTTTGGGTACAGGCACCTTGGCTTCTGGAGCAAAACCTTTCTGCCCCGAGGCTCCCTATGAGTAATACCCACAAAGGCAGCCCATGTAAGTTATTTAAATACCTTTACTTCTTTTTCCAGTGTTTGGAGGATCCTGGCACAGATAAAGCCATTGCAGGAATGGTCTCTGTCATCTGCACCAGCCATGCAGTTTTTGTCACAACGTCCTTTCCATTCAGTGTGTTAGTAACATTTGACAGTGTTGGGCCTTTGGAAGAATCAGAAGGGTTTTAATGGAATATTTTTGCTTGGCAGATTTATTGTGTGCCATTAAATTTTTTTTTTTTCTTTAATTAAATGATAAAAAAGCTTAACTGTTCTCAACAGAGCCAGTAAGCACTGGGTGATTGCAGAGTAAGCCTAAGGAGCAGGGCTTCAGGTTGTCCCCACCAGGCTTCTCTGCTGCAACATCAAACTTAGAATTGGCAAATCCTCATTTTCTCAATGGGAACTTTTGTGTCCTGCCACAACTGAAAAAACCCCAACAAAGCTTGTGTCAGAATGCCATGGTTTTCAAAAGACAGCTTCATAGCAGGCCAGAGTGTCGTTTGTCCAGTAGCCAGAGGAGAGGCAGAGATGATTTCCTTCACCAAGATCCCTCATTTTATTAATTTACAGCTCTTTTTATACCCTTGTAACTTCAAGGACAAGAAATCAGCCACCCCCTGGGGTGATTGGCAGGGGTGCCACAGCACCCAGAGTCCAAACATCTCTCTGCTGTTTTACAAACAAATACCAGCAAGGTCACAGCTTGGTGAGAACCTTCACTTCCCCACAGGAAGGAAAATTCACTTGCTGCAGTCTTTCAACACCCATGCCAGAGCACCTCAGTGCTCATGGTGTTTGTGACCAACATGCCCCTCAGCCACTCTGGGGCCTGTGCTGCTGCCACCAACCCAGGCACAGATGGAGCAGCTGAGTGCTGAGCATGGGGAGCGGTTTAGCCTCTTCAGCTCCTGGAGGGACCAGCCCAAACCCATTCCTGGGGGTCCCTTCTTCTGCACCCCCTGAGCTGCTGGCCTGGATGAGTGCAGAAGGTGGCCCTGCAGGCAGGAGGTGCCCAGCTCGCTGAGGGTGCTGGGTGGCAGCCTGCAGGAGGGGTCATCCTGCCTTCAGAGCCACATCTCCTGTCAGCTGGTGGAGCCAAGGGCTTCAAAACCAACCACATCTTCTGAACCTTGCGTGTGAAGCTGTGAGGTGTTTGGCTTGTGTGATGACTGTCTTCGTGCTCACAGGCAGGTCTCTGAGGCTAGGCAGAGTTCAGGTGTTACTGCAGGTAGAGTTGGGGTGTTTTAAACCATCACCACCAACTAGCACCACTGAAATGTCCTCTGCTGCTGCACACATCAGCTCTTGCATATTACTGGGTATGGACAAGCGTGTCTTAAACCCCATGACTGTGAGTTCTCTCCAGGAACAAATATTGGCAACACAAGTTAAATGATGGAACCATGTGCAATGAACAGGAACTGATCCAAGCTGTGATGGGTAGCAATGGCTAAAGTTGAAGGGAAGAAAGTATTCACACACAGATATTAGGGGCTGGAAGGGACCTAGAAGATCATCTAGTCCAACCCCACTGCCTGAGCAGGATCACCTAGACCAAGTCACCCAGGAACAGATTCCAGTGACAGTCTCATTGTTTCCTTTTTTAACTTTTCTACTTAAGAATTTACATTTTTTCCCTTTTTCTTTATAAACAAAACAAAACAAACCCACCACCACCAAAAAAGGTTAGAGCAACATTTGATTTTTTTTATTCAGTATTGATTCTTAAAAGAAAAGATTTGAGGGGGAGGGATCAGGAAGGAAAAGCAAAGTCACCCTCTCTACCCTTTAAGGTCTTTAAGAACTGTTGATACCTGTGCTTCCACTTTCCAAAGAGGATTTCCTTTGGAGCCTAATTCCAACACAACCAAATCAACAATGTCTGTCTTAAACCTGAGTGAGGAGATTTCCAGGGTTGGGGAGTTTAAATTATGAGATGTTAGTTGCTTGATTAGTTTATATTGCATTTGAAAATCTAGAGGGAGAATGTTGCAGTTTTTAATCTAAGCCCTTTAAAGTTCTATATCCTTTGACTTAGTTCAACAAAGAAAAAATTTAAAAATGCAATGAAAAAGCAATCTATAACTCTCCTCTTTTTTTTTTTTTTCTTTGCAATTGTAATAATTCGAGAATAATGGCCTGAAATTTTGCTCTGTAGTTCTGTCAATTTTTTTTCCTATTAGAAAATAAAAAAAATCAGCATATTGTACTACCCCATAGTTATACAGAAATCCAATACTACCAAAATACTGTAAGTACCAGAAAAAAAAAATAAATACTGGAGCAGTTTTAGAAGGAAAGCTGCATTCTTTTCTTATTTTCTGCTGCAACTTGTAAGGAGATATAGGTATATCTATATTTTGTAACTGTGTTAACACTGTTAACATTCCCTGTGAGGGCATCTAATGCTGAGGTACCCATCATACTCTGATCGTGGAAAGATTTTCCTGCCTCAGTGTTCATCTTTGGGTGCCAGAGGTTCCGTGTGAACTTGATGTGGGGCAAAGAGTTTGCCATGATTCAGGGGAGTAGGGGACCAGGTTCCAAGTGATAGAAAGGTGGGGCTCTGTTACTTCTAGGAATATGACTTAATACTCTTCTATTATTAACACCTGAAAATATTGAGGTCTGTTTGTCCTTTCAGAGGAAATAATATTAGACCATCAATGTACAAGGTGTAATTATATCTATCTTGCATCTTCATTCTTGTTTGAACATCACTTTCTAGAACTCCAGAGACCCAAAATACTTAGATTAAATGCACTAGTCAAAGAGTTTTCCCATTTTCCTAAGGCTTAAACTGGGGAAGTGGCTGCCATTTGCAGGCTACAGTAAAAGCACATCATCGTTCACAACAATTTATTTGGACAGCTGTATAAAAATGGCAACACACTGTGAAATCCATTAACAGCAAAACATGTTAAATTCCGCAAAATGCATCTCATGTGGAACACTGAGTAAGAAATTATAGTCTTGAGTTTTACTAGCTGGTTATCAGAGTCTGTCTCCGATGATAGAAGTTGAGTTTCTTCCTTGTCTGCCTGTAATAACAGTGAATGCTGCACACTGGGCTTTCAAACTGGTGCCCACCTGTAAATTTCTGCCCCACAGACTCTGCCACCAAGTTTTCCCAAATCTAAACAGATATCTCCTCAAGGAGCCTTAAGGGGACAGTTCATGGAGCGTGTGATCCCACTCACTAGTATTACTTGATTTGTAGGGGATGTCAGAGCTCAAACTGGGAGCAGATGGGATTCTCCCTCCCTTGTCTCCCTGCTGGTGCCAGCAAGGACTGCAGTCTGGAGACCAGGGGTAGGTTCTTTGACTCACGTGGGGTTTCCACGGGTAGGTTTTGCTGTGCAAGTAGTTAAGATTTTCCAGGGTTAATCAAACAGCATTGACAAAATTCAAAAACCCTCCTGCAAAGTGTTTTTCATTTCCATTGTTTGACTGTGAGATGTTGCTCATCGAGATAGGATGCCATTAAGCATTCTGGCAAGAGGAAGGAAAAAAATGAGTTTGCACTTGCTTGGTAGAAAATGAAACAGCCATGTTAACTTTAATCATGAGATTAAAAGTCTAATGGGGAATGATATCATTTTCAGTCTTCAAAGCCAGCATCAGTGACCTTTGGAGAGTCTTTAACAGCCTGGTGATTGCTCGAGGACACAGAATCCAGTCTTTTCCTCCACAAGGGAGTGAGAAGGGGATGGGTGAAGGTGAGCAAGCACAGGTGGCCATGCTCTGGAGTGGGCTGGCTGGCTTTTGGTCACAGTGCCTCGTGAGAGGCTGTCAGGCTTTAGTCAGGACCTCGTCAGAGGCTCTCCTTAGGCTTTGTCCTTTGGCTTTGTCCTGCTCTGCAGGGAGAACAGAAGCCTCGGAGGAGCCCCGGGACCGGGGGTGGCAGCGGGGCAGCCCCGCTGTGTGTGCCCGAGAGCTCTGGCTGTCTGGCCAGGCTGGCAGTGTGTGGGGCTGGCTTCCTGCACGGGGGATGGGAAAGCCTTTCCTGATTCTTCCTCTGCAGCCACTGGGAGATAAAAGCCAGGACATCGGGGACTGCGAAGAGGGAGCCAAATTATATTTATAATATTAAAGTGAGTGCATTTGTGGCTTTGCCATTCTCCAGGGTTTTTCATAAGTAGAAAAACATGAATTAGCATTTTCCATTTCCATATATTGACTGGAAAAATAGCCTGCTCTCAATTAAGACCTATAGCTTTTGGGATGTATGCAACAATTTTATAAAATATTTACAGTGAAATTTGCATTTTACATGGTATTACAGTTTTTCTTGGGTTTAGTAGAAAGGACTTAAGGCCTAAGAGAGGAAATCCATCCAAGGGACCAGAAGGGAAATCAATCTAAAATGAGATTGTTAGCATTCGCCACGAGGACTGTCCGGGGCCGTCGGTAATTATGGAAGGTCCCCCCCCCCCCCCCAGCTATTTGTCACCAGCTCTGCCAGGGCCCGGCTCCCTCTGCAGAGCCATCACTAGCCCTTTAAAAGTGCCTCTGGAAGCCACGGCAGCTTTGAGCTAGACAGATAAGTAGAACATTTTTTACCAAATGTAAATGTGCACTGTAAAGAACATAGCTATTTCCTGGATAATTTGCAGTTGTATATTTTATGTTAATTTCCCTGAAAATATTGCACCCCTGCCAGGTTTAGTAGAGGCTCACTGTGATATGAATAATTTCTAGTGAATCATTTTTTTTTCTTCATTTAAGATTTGGCACCTTTTTAAGATTTTAATAATAGCAACAAGGAGGAAGATTTAGAACAAGTGAAACATTAGAGCCAAAGAAATTCACATTGAGAGCTAATGTAAAATAGGAAGAATAATTACATGGAAAACAGTTTCCACAGATGTTTTTCCTTGTAATGTAATAACTATTTACTAAACTGTTTATTTTAGGCCCTTGGTTTACAATAAAATATTTATACATGCTCTGCCGTAATAAAAAAATATTGACAAAATACTATAGAGATTTTTAAAAGACAATTAGTATTTCTCTGTCTGGGAGGGGAGCACAAGAGAAGCAGCAGTAGCCCCAGTGGGTCTGCCAGACTGCAGCTCCATGAATGGGATGCTCTGGCCTCGTGGCACCAGAGGGTGACAAGGAAAACCAATCCATCTGCTGGATCTTGGCTTTGGTGAAGGGGCTTCCCCAGGTGCAGGCTGTGGGGTGTCCACAGCACCCATCCCACCTACAATTGTGGCTGGCAGCCACTTGAATGCTGCAGCTTTGGGGGTAGAGGGGGTGGCAGTGGGCTGGAGGAATAGATGTATTCCCACAGCAAAATGCCTACTGTTCTAGTCATGAATATATAGAAGAAATTTTATTTTCAGGTGCCTGTGGCCTTACATTTTAAAATCCTGAACACAGGGTGTTATTCCACAAGGAACTTCGGGTCCTCTGCCTGCCAGCTTCATACCTCTTTCTTTGGAAGTTCTTGCACATCTTTCACTCAGCAGCACTGCTGTCACAGAGCAGCTTTGTACACAAGGAGGCCTCCAGGACACAAGAGGAGACGCCTACAGTGTGATAGTACAGGCTGCAGTGTCTGCACGTGAGCACCACCAACCTGTTGGAGGGAACTGGAACCCAAAGCCTGAGTCCCAGCTTTGTGGCTGGCTCTGAAAGCCTGACATCTGGGGAGCAGGAAGGTTTCAGGATCAAGATCTGAATCTGTATTTGGCATTTCAGGCTCTGCTTTCCATGAGACAATTCCCTTGTTTCTACCCCAGCAAGTTGTGAGCTTTAGCATGGCAGAGGAAACAGGGTAGCTGCCTCGGGAAAGAATGTGAACAATCCATTTAAAATACACCTACAAACACCCTTTCTTGAGACAACCAGTGACAGCCAGTTAACAGGCAGTGCTGTGACTGACAGTGCAGGGTTGTGTTGTAACTATGCAGGGTTGTGTCATGGCTGATTGTGCAGGGTTGTGTCGTGCTGGGTTGTAGTGTGCACAAAAAAAAGGAGCAGGGCAGAGCAGAGGACCAAAACTGATCAAAAGAGGGAGCTAGGAAATCTCCAATGGTCCTTTTTCAGGCCAAATAATCCCAGTTACCAGACCCCTCGTGGTGTAAACAGGCTGTGGGCGACTGACAGTGAGGCTGCTGCTTGTGAGCCTTGCACCAGCTGTGCAAACCCCACCTCCCTTCCCCGTGCTTGCCCTGGTGGAGTAGTCACAGCAGCTTTCTGGGAATAAAAATTGCCTTTCCTTAGGACTGACTGGGTAATTTAATATCAAACTTACAGTAAGATAAATAGATGGTGTAATACGTGCAATATTTTCTGTAAATTAAACTGAAGTTGGGTTCTTGGCTTTTAGCCCTTTGCTACCTTCCTGTCCATGAAGTGTTGATCCATTACAGAGTGCTGCCAGGTTATACAATTATTTCAAGGCAGCTCCTTTTGAGTCATCAGTAGGGTCCAAAGCTAGCATTAAGGAAAACAAAGGAATTTGTGCTTGGAAGTCAGCGTTGCTCTGCACATACAATATTATTTTTATGTTTTTCCCAAGGACTATGTTATTGTGTAAGCTAATGATTTTGTTTTTAAGTTATACTCTCTGGGGCATGGACATCCAGAATAATCAAGGATGTACTTTTAATACTGATCCTGGGCAGTGTTAGGTCTCTGGTGGAAAAAACTGGCCCGATTGTAGGGCTTGAGCCTCAGATTAATCCTCTTTGGAGCCTTAGAAGAACTGTTGATTTCCTTGCACTGAATATATTTGTAAATTGATACATGTTACTTACGTGTAAATTAGTTCAAATGAAAGTAAATTAGCCTGCTCCCTTCCCTCGTGCCTTTTAAGGGGCCACTTAGTGTTCATCATAGCAGAAGCCATTATCTCAGTAATTTGGAAAACTGAGTACATCTGCCATGGCTCTGCCCTGGCTGGCTGAGCCCAGCTCACCTGTGGGCCCTCCCCTGGAAGGCTCAGCTCCCAGCTCCCCGTCCCCAGCCCGAGCTGGATGTTGTGCTGAGGTGGGAGCCCGAGGGGTAAGTACAGCAGCGCTGCGGGGTGTGGTATCTGTGGTCCTAGAGGGGAGGAGGGTGTGCTTTGCAATTGGGAGTTGCCTTTTTTTTTTGGCTGTGGAGAGGAGGTCAGAAACCTCCCCCTTAAGCTGGGCACTGTTACCAGTACTTCTGGGGAGGCAGTGTGTTCAGAGAGGTGGATGAAGGAGGAAGCAGGTTTGGGGGAAGGCTGAGGAAGGAGTGATTTTTCTCTTTTCAAGAGCCATGTGGTAGGAGTTACAACACAAAGCTTTTCAGACGTTCTCAGAAACATCCACCTAGTAGCCCGACCGTGGCACTGCCTGTAATGAAACAACTGTCAGAGAGCATTCTTTTAATAAAGCAGTGGCTGTTAGTGTCTCTTGTGCTGAATCAGGAAAGGAGTTCAGAGGAACAGATATTGCTGAAGAATCTGTCTTCAGTTTTCCCTTGGAACTGCACTTCTAGGGTTTTTAAAGGTTTATGTATTTAACAGTGCAAATCTTCATTTTAGCTTTTCATTTGCTGCTAGGGATTTTATTAATTTTGCAGCGTTCATTTCAGTTGATCCAACCCTTTATATCACTTCCAGCTTGAAATATTAGTTCAGAGATAAGCTTTGTTATTAAATGCTTAATCTTGAACACTTGTCTTATTTGGTCAGAATTACCTCTGAGAAGTAGGCAAAGAGACATTGACTGCTGTGGTTTGAAAGCAGCTGTAACTGGAGTAGCCCAAGGTTTACAAAGGTTGGCATCCCTTCAGTTTGCCATTGCAGCAGCTGGACTTCATTAAGTGCTGGTGTTAATTACTGGGGGAGTGTTGGTTCAGTATTCATGCTGCAACACTTGGGGTGACACACAAAATGGGAACAAGGGTCACCTTGAGATGGAAGTGGATAGAAAAACCCAACCCAAAGCAGAAAAGCAGGGATGCCACAAATTCTGTGGCTGTTTCCTTCAAACAGTGCCACGGGGGCTCTGCCGTGGTCAGCAGCAGCCTCTTAATTGCTCCTGCCACTGACAAGGCTGGGCAGGAAGGGAGGGACAGAGCTGCCCTGAAAGAAAAAGATGTTGGGGTCGTATTTTCTTGGTGTGTGGCATGGAAGAGAGAGGGAGAATTCTTCCTGTAGTCGCCAGAATTTTCAAGTCATATACAGTGCAGTTTGAGGAGGAACTATTAATAATTTCTTAGCCTGTAAATAGTATTCTATGGAGAAAACCTCTTCGGGGCTGGCATCTAAGGAATGTTTAGGGGGTGAAGGGAACAGAGAAGGACATAAAGCAAGTATTGCTTGGAAACGTTGTGTCCTGAAGCCGCTGACACTGGGATAGAGTGGGCCGAGAGCTGGACCCAGCCCAGTGCTCCAGCACCTGCTCCAGGAAAATCCAGTTTTCATCCCCATCTTTCACCTGGCGCCTTTCGGGACGGAGGAGCCGGGGCGGCCGGGCTGGAAGGGGTGCGCACCAGGACATTGGAGGAGAATTAGGTTATTACATTTCCTCCTTAATTCTTCATCAGGGCTGCTGCCTGGGTCTTCTGCAGAAAAATCGATGCCTTTGGCTTGTGTGATTTCCCATGGTGCCTCTCCGGGCGCGCGGCGTGCCGGGGGGAGGTGACACGTCCGGTCACGGCAGCTTCAACTCTTGGGGTATTTTTTTTTCTTCTTTCTTTCTTTCTTTCTTTCTTTCTTTCTTTCTTTCTTTCTTTCTTTCTTTCTTTCTTTCTTTCTTTC
>WYEA01008733.1:0-27500 GCA_033558465.1 Alcedo atthis | reverse complement strand
AAAGTGTTCATTTTGAAATAGACCCCTGGTAGGGGTTTGGTTTATGATGGGGCACAGAGGTGTTAGGGCACGAACCTGTCTGTAGTAACCGGGTGTTACCAGCCAGCTACCTGGTCACAAAGCCAAGCTTTGGAATTAGTTCCCCTTTCTGAAGGGTCTGGCAAAACTTTGTGCTGGGCTGATGTGAGGACTGCCAGTAGAGTTTGTTCGTGGCCAGCCCCTGCTGCCCTTGAGGCCGAGGGTGGTTCCACTGTAGAGTCTGACCAACCATTGAGTGCCTTGTAAAATCTCACCCAAAACGAGTTGCTCAACCTTGCTAAAATTGTTGTCCTTTGTGCTGTTTCTCAGGAGCCCCTTGTCAAGCTGACACTGCCAAGCCACCGACCTGCTTCCTGAGATAATGTCTTAATGGTTTGGCTTTACAAAAAAAAAAAGACGACAGGTTGGGAAGACCTCTATTCATATCTTTAGCCAGCATTCCAGAGTGTGTTGGGAAGAAAAGAACATAGATCACAATATTGGGAAGCTCCTTTACGAAGGAACAAATTCAGACCCAAGAACAGCTTAGGTCTGATAAAGTGACAAAACTATTTGAAGGTTGTTTTTCCCGCACATGCTGCAAATTCAAGGGCCTTCTTGTGCATTCGTGTTTCAGTTGTAGCAGTGTGATGGTCAGGCAGGCTCCTGCAGATCACTGGAGGCTCCCATGGCTTCGACTACCCACTGACTGAGCCAGAAAATATTGAGGTGTTTTTTGTTGTTGTAGGTTTGGTTGGACTGAGTGATCCAGGAGGTCCTTTCCAACCAGGATTATCCTGTGAAAATATTTGTTGGTAAGTTTGGTTTCTGAGGTTCCCATTTTCTTGGGGCCCTGGAGGTGTGAGGTGGTGGTTGGTGCTGGAGAGGCTGCTCTGGAAGCTGCCCAGGGTCTCAGCGCAGGGCTGCTGACTGGAGCTGGCCTGCTCCTGACAGTCCCTACGTTTCAACAGCCAGGCCTTGAGAAGGAAAAGGTGATGACAGACTGTGTCAGTGAATAAACCCCATGGTTCCTACCACTTGAGTATGGCCCTGGAAACACTACTTCAAGCCTTCTCCTGGTGGCACGTCACGTTCAGCTCAAAAACTCTGCGTGGCAGTTCAGGTTGTGGGAGCTGGGTGCAAGCGTGCCAGATTCTCTTTCCATGGAGTGCCTGGCATTCAGGAAGCCACACTTAATAGGATCAAAAGAAAAGAAATGTTACTTTTCATCACACAAGACAACAAAGAGAACCCAGGAAACGAAAATATTATTTCGTTTGAACAAATTACAGTAAGACTCTCAGGGGCTCTTTAGGGGAGTAGATGAGGAAAAGCACTTAAATATCATTCCATCAAACTAAATTTTTAACTACAATTTTTTACAGATAAAATGTGTTGAGAGGATTCAAAGAAGATTAGAGCTCACCTAAGAAACAGTATTCAAATTTGAACAGCTAATGGAAGCCTGCAAAAACTGTTAATGTCTATATCTTTCCTCTAAGGGACTTAGATTTCAGTATTCTTATAAAAACACATTGAGCTGATTTCATTTCTGTGTCTCCACAGACTTCATTCTTGTAATTTCAGTAAGTGTTATAAATGTCATTTTAAGTATTATAATGCTAATCCCTACTGACAATAAGGTTCTAAAGCTCAGCTTCCATTACTAAGGTAATGTTTACCTCAGATAGCATATAATTGTTTGCTTTTTTCACCGTAAATTCTCTGTTCCCAACTGCTTAATCAGCCATGGAAAAGAGAGAAGACTTTTGTACTGTTTAATGTTCTTCTGATTACATTAGAGTACCGTGTAAACCCACATCAGTGGAGCTTGGGAAACACGTTTCATTTTTTGTTTGTCCACAATTCTGAAGGCAAAGTATTTTGAGCAGTGGTCCTTGCAATAACATGAATCATTTATTAATATAAATATCACGGATATGGTATAAATCTTCTCTGCTTCTGAACTCTCAGGACATTTCTTCATTGCCTGAGTCGGAATCAGCAAGGAGTTCCTAGTGCCTCGCTGTAGTTCAAATGAGGTACCATATTCCAGTCACAGGCGGTGTATTCCCTGCTCTCCACAACAGGAGACCAGTGTACACTTTCCTTATGAGCTTTCTGCTGCATCACATCAACCTAAACAATATCTCATTATGCTTTATGAAAGTTAAAAACCCCTCTTCCTTCTAACGCTCCACGGATGGTTGCTGGCTCAAGGGTACCGCTTGGCCACCCTGTCTTCTCTGCCAGAAACCAAACACACTTTTGAGTGAAGTTGGGAAGGAAAGTGGGTTTGTTGAGCAAGAGCAGAGTGCGTTCAGCAGCCTGCCCCTTGATGACCTGGCGTAGGCAGCAGGGCTGGGGAGCTGCTGCTCGGTGCCAGAGCTGGACCCACAGTGCTGGGGGGCCGAGCAGGGATGCTGCCCAGACCTGGGCTGCAGGTGGGTGTGCTTTTCACACAGTGGGGCTGCACTGGCTGACCCAGAGTTTGGGAATGCAGCAGCTCTCTTGTGCTTCCTTTCAAGTTTTGGGGTGGCAGTGGACTGACTGTGGTCTAATATGTATTATCCTTGAAGGTAATCAAACCCTGAACCTCTTCCCCAAGGTGAAAACTACACTGAAATTATACTTTTGCTTCAAACTCCACTGCACAGGTTCATCACCAGCTTTCTGTTTCTTTGTGTTACTTGTATCACTGGCCAGCTGGTGTTTTTGCAGAATTTTTTACTTGACTGAGTCCCTTGATGCACTTATAGGTGAGCTAAAAATAAGAGCTTCATGGGCATGATAGCTTATCACTTCACCAGAAATGCAGATGCCTACAAAGACTGATCATAACCATAAATTGATTGGCAAATAATACAGCTAAATATGTTTTTACTTTGGACAGAGAGCACTGAAATCCATACGAGTTTTGCCTGTTCAACTGAATTGTGTCAGGAGATGAATAGTGGCTGAACAGATGTGAACCTGGAAGCTCAAGTATAGTCGATGAGGAGACTGCCTTTGGCTTCCAGGTGGTTCTGGGCCTCATGGCCTTGCTGTTTTCATCCCCAGAGCCTGCTCTGCTGCCGGCCCTAGGCAGAGTCCCAGGTATGGCCCACCGTGCCCGTACAGCCTCGTTTCAGGGTCTAGACTAAGTAATCACATTTTCCTTCCCCAAGTTTAAACCTGGATGAGGAATTTCAGCTGCCCGTGGCTGTGTCACTCCGAATCGCCCAGGGCTGGAGGGTGCGATGTGCTCCGGGCTGGTGGGAGGCTGGTGCTGAGCAGAGGCCACGTGCAGGCTGACCCAGGCTAGCAGGTAATGCAGAGGATACAGTTCCTGTGTCTGGTTGAGAAACAGGTTAACATTTTAATGGTAAACTGTTGATTTTGATGAGCTTTGAAATGAAGTGCTGAGCTTGGCTCTTTGAAGGGAACCAACGGACCCTAAAGTTTCTGCTTTTTGGGGGAACAAAAGGGCTGTTGTTTTCCTTGGCATGGTCTCTGTAAGGGGTCATTTTAAGGATGCAGGAAGCACTCCTGCAGAAGAAGGGAGCAGGGCTTTTTCTCCTTTAAAATATTCAGCCAGCGCTCTTTGTCTCTCCCCGAGAACATTGCAGGATCCAGGAGCATTAAGTGAGCCACAGATGCCAAACCAGGGGGAAAAAAAAAAAAAAAAAGAAACAAACTATATTTTCTGCTCATCTGTGGAGTGAGGATAACACAGGCCCAGAAGCACACGTTGTGAAGCAATTTCAGTCGTAGCTGAGTGCCTGTTTTCCCCTGGAGCACAGACTGTAAAAACCTTTAAAACTCCGGTTTCTATTTCCTTAATATTCTACTTTTGAAGATGATATTGTGATGAAGAAAGGAAGAGGAATGTCCTTTTTAAAGCTCTGCTGCCTGTTTATAATTAGGAGATTTTGGCAGCTTGAAGTAGGAGAGCCATGCACTAACTTTTCTTAGCTATTTGTAATGCATAGATAAATATTTTGTTTAGAGAGAAGGAGACGTGAACACAATAACTTATATTTTAATCTGTTACGTCGAATGTGAATCTGAAGTAACTCCAGCACTCGGAAGTCAGCATTGTTAGTCTGGGTTTCTCTCTGTAATTGAGATGGGAATCTGGCCCACTCTCTGCAACAGAATGCAAAGAGCCTTTTACCTTTAAATCTATCACATTTAAATTACATGGGGCCACAACGTGTCACCTACATCCTTGACTATTTTAATACAAAAATATAGTTTAAATCTCCCTGGATTTGCTGATCATCCTGGGATTTCTAAAGATACTGTTAGCCTGTAAAAGATAATGAATAGCAATGAAGGAAAAGGTCTGTGTTCAGTCTGTCTGCATCAGAATAAATAATTTGGTTGTAGTGTAGTTTGAGGCCGAACACGGTGAAGTCGCTGTCAGCCACGCGGGTGGCTCTGCACCTACGGGTGCCCGTGTGACACGAAGGTGTCCCCTTTGGGGATCACCAGCTCGTGGGGAGGCTCCCTTTGGAGCTGAGGCTGTTGGGGTGTTCCAGTTTGGGTTTTTCTGCTCGCACTCTTTGCTAAAGCACGAGGAAGGCCAACAGCAGATAGCGGTAAAGACAAATTAGAGATATTTGGCTCTCTTAGTGGGTCATCTCCCGGGTGAGTTCAGCAAGGGCAGGGTACAGAGGCTCCATCTGCGGAGGCCAGCGCTGCCGCTCCCCCATCTGCCGGGTGGACAGCGGCCTCGCCTCGCTGAACAGCAGACAAAACACGGACAAGCAGATTTTTCCAGACCAGCCCACATGGATTTGACTACCCAACAAATGGTTCGCTCGGTGGACGGGGAGGGGACAGCCTGCAGATCTATAGATGGGTGACCATGGATAATTCATGCAACAACCCAGCGCCCTGCTTAACTTGGCTGTAAAATTGAGTAAAAATAGCACGTTGGTTACAATCAAGTGGCTCGTCTTGGCCAGTAATGTCCTTTGAGCAGAGCAGACCCTCTTACAGCAGGGACGTGAGCAGAAGCGCTGCTGCGGCGCTGCGAGCCCCGAGGATGACAACACAGGTTGTTTTTCTGAGCTACTATACAAAGTAATAAACTCTTTCTCTATTTAAAAATCTGTTTCTTTTTCCCAAGAATATAGCTAGATGTTTCCTGTCGTGAGAGGGGATAAGAGCCTGATCCCACCAAAGTCGGCTGGAAGAGCTTAGTGCAGCTAGGACTTCATTTGGAGAGCTATGGGGACACTATCTGAAGTTTTTCTTTTCCATAGCAGATCCTCACGTTGATAGACATAAAAACCTTGCTGTACCTGCTTCAGACTTGCAAGGAACCTCAGCGTGAGGTACATTGAGGTATGCTGGGCAAAGATGAGTGCACATGGTTGGATTTTTTAAAATTATTTTTATTTATTTACTGTTTTGTATATGGATTTTATTTTTTTTACTTGCAGTTCTTAAAAAAAAAAATAAAAAAGGCAGGATTTGAGAGAAGTCTGCGAGGAGAGAGGACATGTGGATAAACTAACCACTTTCCTAATAGCGGTCATTAAAATTTCTATTGAGAATAAACATTTGCCCAGTTCCACTAACAATGGTATGAAAAGAAAGGGTAAAAACTGGCAAATTGGAAGGAGAGTTTGCTGAATAAATGGCTTATTTACTGAGAAGAAATCACAGCACTATTTCAGTGTGCAGTCACCTTTTACTCCAGAGTTTATACAGAAAAGTTAACTTGGCAGCTAAATACTAGTTTGGAGTCCCTTTAGAATTATTTTACAAAGCAAGAAATGGTTCAGTTGTGAAGGCAGTGAAAAGGGAAACTAATGCTTGTCATAGAATTTTTTTTTTCCTTTTTTTTCTTTTTTTTTCCCCTCTTAAGTGTTAAAAGCAAGTAAACCCCCAGTGATCTTAAATAATTTGCGTAAGTACACTTAGCACATTCGCTTCCTTGGGAGTTCTGATTGGATACCAATATATTAGCCCCTTAAAAAGGAAAGAGAAAAGGCAGCTAACGAGAGGCAGGGATGGCACCTCGGTGCTGATCTCCTTGGAGGAGTGGTGTGGGCAGCACTGACCAGCGCCGGGGGATAGAGCGGCTGAGGGTGTAATGGGCCCGCGCCCGCAGCCCCATCGCTTCCCGCAGCCCAGTAGTAGCTGAAGATGTTAAAAGAATCCTTGCAGCCTCTCCGCTGGCGTGTTTGGAAGGGAGCTCGGTTATGAGACTATTAAAATGTTATTTTGATAATTAAGCCCACAGCTGTTGTGAGGGCGTTGGGGGCAGGAGCTGGCGAAGCAGCCGGCTGCGCGGCGCGGGAGGGGAGAGCAGAGGAGCCCGGGCCTGGCCGCCTCTGCGGCGCGGCCTCCACCGGGAGAAGGTGTGAAGCCAGGAGGGGCCGCTCCCTGGGCTGCAGGGCGTTCGGCAGGGGGAGAACGGCTGTTCCAGGCTGTGAGGAGTTGGATTGCTTGGGTATAGGGAAGCGTGGCTGTGTAGAAGGAAAGCCGTGCCTGTGGCCAATGCTGGCGAGGTGGAGCGGAGCCACTCTAGGCCGCGTGCGGGCCGTGGCTCCCAGCTCACACGCGGGGCCAGCGTTGATTGTGCAGGGCAGCTCTGTCCTGTGATCCATTCTGAACCTCACAGCCGCGTCAGTTCTTCTCTGTGCAAATGCACCTTCCAACTTCCCCGGTAACGCCGATGGCAAAGCTGCTGCTGTTGTTGGGAGAGGAATCGGGGCACGATTGTGTTCAGGCTGCAGATCCCTCGATCAAAGCCAATCAACAAGCAAACAGACCCAGAAGGGGCTCCGTTTTTTAGCGGGCTCTGGTCTCTGGGAGCGACCTCTGGTTTGTTCTAGCGCTCTAAGTGCTTACTGAGCGTGCAGTAATGAAACCACAGCCAATCCTCCCTGACAGCTGACCTAAACTCTTTTGCAGCATATAGATTACATTTGGATTGTATGTATACTGCTAGGGAGTGAAACACTGTGCTATAGGCATAGATAAATAGTTTATCCGTGCAGCCCTAATCTCCTCTTCCGAGTTAAAATTAGGACGATTTACAGTGTTTATCCATATTGAGCAGGGTATAATTGCCCAAATCAAGCTTGTCCAACAGGACAACTGGTAAATTCAATCTCTTGGCTGCATGTGTCAGTGGTAACCTTTCCACAATTGCTCCTCTACTCGTGCTGCAATGTCAGTTGTGGTCCCTTGTTGACTCCCTGCCTGCACATGCCCAGTGAATACAGAATCAGAAAATGCTACGTGGGGTTTTGGAAAACAGATCGCACAGGCAGAATGTGAAACGGGGGAAATTAGCCTTTTGATGAGAAGGGGAACGAAACCCCTGTGTCAAAAAACATTGCACTTGCATAATCCCCTCAACTTTCCAGCCTTCCTTCTCCTGCTTCCCCTGATCGCAGAAATGCCTTCAGTAGCAGCTGCCTCCTTTCTCCACTGATACATCCCCAAAGAGGGCCGACTTGGAATAGTATGTATAGCATCAACTGGGTATCTATATTGAGTTACTTGTAAACTCAGTTTTTAATTATCAGCTGTTTTCTTTATAATTACAGCTGCTGTCAGCATTGATCGTTATTAACATCCAAATAACATTTGCTAGTTTGGAAAATACAACAAAATAAAGCAAGCAGCCCTTTAAACTCTTGCCAGAACAGACAGGTATCACCTCACCTTCCTGGGAGGTCCATGCTGAAAATTAACTGATATTTTCTGCTTCAGCTGTGAGTGATGTGTATTGAAAAAATGGTCTGTTATCAGAGTATATACTTTGAAGTACCCTGAGCATTTCTGTATTTGATATTTTCACACAGCATTTGCTGGCTTTGGCTGGGACAGAGTTAGTTTTCTTCACAGATGCTGGTCCAGAGCAGTGTTTTGGCTCTGGTAACACAGGGGTGTTGGGCTGTGGCTGAGCAGGGCTCACAGAGTCAGGGCCTTTTCTACTCCTCACCCCCAGAACCAGCAGGCTGTGGGGTCACAAGGAGCTGGGAGAGGAAACAGCAGGGACAGCCCAACCCGAGCTGGCCAAGAGGACACTCCAGACCCCAGGACACCATGAGGGAGGAGGAGGGATGGATGTTCAGATGGTGTCACCATCACATGTGGTGGCGCCTGGCTTCCCTGAAGAGGGCTGAGCACCTGGAGAATCCACTGCTTGTTTTGCTTTGGCTTTATGCACTAAACTGTCTTGATACCAAGTTTTCCACTTCTGCCCTTTGGATTCTGCCCCCCCATTCCACTGAGAGGGAGGGAGTGGCCGTGAGGTGCTCAGCTGCTGGCTGGGGTAAAGCCATGGCACAGCACCATCCTGCTCTGTGCAAAAGCACATCAGACAGGGCCTGCTGCTTAACTTGGGCAACCAGAGTACCTGGGACAGGGGGGTGCAGCCTGTGAAGGTGCAAAGCTGTGCTCAGTTTGTAGAGCTTTACAGAAGGTGCTGGAGAGCTTGGCAAGAGCAGTCATCAGGTGCTTACGATTGCAGTGGTATCTGCTGGGGCAGGTGACCCAGCCTGGTGTCTTACCCTGGTTTCATGCAGGATGGACTTACTGTATTGGGATTCTTTTAGCTGAAGATGGTGGCAGTGGGATGGGGTGCAAGTCCTAGGAAGTGGGAGCTCAGCACCACCGTAGACAGCTGTGACCGAGATGCTGTAGCAAGAAGTTGTTCACCCCTGCTCAGTTCAGAAGAATCTGAACTTGAAATGTGTGAGGCAAAACAAACCCAGGAAAGGATTACTGGGTGGGAGGATCTCAAAGTCAGAGCCACAGGTCTTAGTGTGAGCACGATGACCCCACCAGGGACTGCAAAGCCAAGCTTCAAGGAGATCAAGGCAAAGCAAAATGCTGTAGGTAAGGTGGGAGATGGTCACAGTGTGGGGCAAGGATTGCACAGCTGAGCTGAAGTGGAAAGGATAGATTTTTGTTGAGGAATAAGAGGCTTTCACACTACAGTGGTATGTTATTACAAGTCTGTTGAACTTGTTTTTGCTTTAGGGTGTTTTGATTCCTGAAAAGCAAATTAATTACATAGTAACTTGGAAATCCTGGCTTCCTTACCACTAGGAAAAGGTTACTCTTCCCTTGTGGCTATTTCTTATTACCACCTTGTGATGATAAAGTATTTGGCACGTGAAAGTCAGATGCTTCAGAGATGACTACACAAATTAGTAGCCTGTCTGTGTACCTGAAGTATTTATAACTATTAATGTCTTCCAACCTTAGTAACGGAGCACCTCCTGACAATTGAGAGGAGATGCACCCTTTTCCCAGAGCTAAGGCCAAAGTGTGACCTTCCAGCAACTTTGAAAACAGACACCTTCCCAGAGAGGGGCCAGTGCCAGAATCCCCTGTGCCACCCAGGCAGGTACGTGCCCACTCACCCGTCTCGTTGGCATTGCAGGGTGCAAGAGATGTTAAGTGAGAGAGGAGCCCAGGCAAAGAATGGAAGAAAACATCTAGGATGGCAATGGCACTGGTGTAGAAGACCTAAAGGTAGTGGGTCTTGTCGAGAATGTTTTCACTGGATCTATTTCTACCTCACTTTCCCCATACAAAGAATCCTAATCATCCTTTAGGGAGCACTTTGAGCACCTTTTCCTTCTTCCAGCTGCTGTAACCAACATTCACTTGGTGTCCCAGTTGAGAATCACCTTTCCCCACTGGAGGACACCTCCAGTCTAGAAACATCCCCAGAATTGTCTCAGCACCTGGAGACCTGCAGGGATTTAGCACAAGCCCAGCTCCTGTGCTGCCTATGCATGTCTCCTGGGCTAAAGCCATGTCCACTCCTGGCTTGTTCATGCAAACATAAATGACATGCTGAAGAAATATGAAATGGGATTTTCTGCAGTTTACAAAAGTATTTTACCATAATATCTTTTTTTTTTTTTTTTTTTCCTGAGGAGGTTTGCCCCCAAATCTCAAGTGCTAGACTTTGTAGTGTCAAGGATTTCTTCTGTCAGGTGTCTAGTTATGGCAGTGCCTTGAGCAGAGATCTCTGGTTATCTGGTGTATTTGAATTGCTGAAAGCCCCGTCCTGCAGACTGCTGACTGAGCTGGGAAGAAGCTAAATTTGGGCAGTGAAAGATGACCCACTGTAAAGAAAATGCTGGGAATGGCTCTTCTGTTCAGCTTTCTGTGAGATTCTCAACTAGGCGTTTCCATTTTTAATTCTCCTTCTGTATCTGTGAGATAAAACATTACGTTTTAGCTCGGAGATTTCTTTCTCCCTTTCTCTTTTGCTTTCAGTACTTAGGTGTGCAATTTCTAAGGATCTGTTGAGAGGTTTAAAAAAAAATATCAAAGGTAATTTTCCTCCTCAGCAAAAAATCTCCCAAATTCCATTGCCTTCTCTAAGCTAGAGCAGAATAATGGGAGGCTGGTGGTACTGTCGTGTTGCCATTAGCTTCGCTGCTCGGTAGCTGCACATCAGCTCAGTAATCATTTTCAAATTTACAAGCATTAAATATTTTAATTTAATGCCTTGGCTCTCTTGTAATTCATGCACTTAATTATATGATAATTACTCAAATGAAAGAGATACAGCTGCTGTTGTATCAATTCTTCTAGGAATCTGAGATTTTGGAATTGGCCTTTGATTTCAGAGTGAGTTGGTTGGTTTTTTTTGCCCCCTTCCAAAAGCTAGTGGGCACTTACAGGTGATTTTTTTGGAGTGGAACAGAGTGGAGTCGCAGGTAATGTTATCTTCCTAGTTTGTTTTTCCTGGAGCGTGGAGTTCTTTTGGCAGCTGAGGGGCTGGGCACCAAGCTGGCTGTTTTTACAGCTCCTCGTGGACTGCAGTCATTAAAGCAGAGGAGTAAGGCAAAGCTTCCCCAGCACAGGACCCTGCTCCATTGCAGATGGCTGCAGAAGGAAGCCAACTGCAGGAGGGAGGTGTGTGTTTGTGTACACGTGGGCATTGCTGGATGGAATTGAATACCTTTGGAATGGGCCAGTTGGCCAGTCTGCCAGCGCTGCACAGTGAAAGCACACAATAAATTGAAGTCAAGTAGAAAGGTTCAGCCAGGCCAAAGAGACCACCAACTGCAACAAAAAGATTGGGCACAAAGGCAAACCCAGGTGACCTCAGCAGAGAAGGGCAATTAACGCATGGGGTGAGGAAGAAAAGGAGTTAGCCAGTGCAAAAGAAAGCAAAGGCAGTTCAAAGGAGGGGGCCCCTAGAATCCGTGGAGGATAACACTGCCAGAATACACCAGGCAGCTGCCAGCCCAGGACTGTGGCACCTCAGCCCCAGGAGCAGAGCTCCTACAGCATCCTGCACCTCCCCAAACTCTTGGCTTCTGCTTTCACTTTTACTGTGCCTAACTATGAAAAATAGCTAGCAACAGGCTTTTCCTTAGGACAAGCAGTAATTACGAGGTGCTGGAGCACTTTTGATTTTTACTGTCTTTATTGTATGTCACCAGTGCTGGAAAGTGGCAGATTAGTATGGGAATACTCTCCAGTTAGGAGATGTGCTTGTGAAAGTCTCCACAAAGTTACTCACCACTTAAAATTACTTAGGACCCTTGAAAGCTGTTCCACATGTACGTGCAGCTCACTCTGCAGGATCACATCCCTACCACATCCCTGCAAGCCTCCACCAGGTCGGGTCTGGCAAGAGGGCCAGCCTTAGGAAACGGGTTGTGCTCCACGAATACTCCAAGCCTTCCACGCTGAGCTCCTTGCAGTGTGTCAGAAAAGCAGGAGCAGTTTTAGGCCTTGTGTATTCAAGGAAACGTGCTTGTGGGCAGGCAGGAAGGAGGCCGTTCCCCCCCAGAGGAGCTCTTTGGGATCTCTTTCCGCACGGCTTCGCGTCGCCTGTTTGCGTTTCTAGCTTTGTGCTCCTGCCCTAGATCTTAAAATGTCGGGTGAGCCCCCGGCGCTTGTCTGTGGGGGCTGCCCTGCTGTCAGGGTTGGGGATCCCAGTGCCAGGGGGGCTTCTGCTGAGCTGGGGCTGCTGGGCAGGGCTGGGGGGCCGCTCCTGGCAGGCGCCGCTCGCAACCGGCACGGGCAGATGGGCAGCAGTGCCCTGCTGTTCCAGGGGAGGAGGGTCTTTGCTGCCTCTTTGCTAAGAAAACAACAAAAAACGAGGGGCTCTTTCACAGCAACCACAGCAAAGTTTTGTGAAAACATGTTGCAGCCATATTTAAAGATTTTGGTGGCGGTGGCTGTTGACATGTGAGATTATGTGTAACCCCTTGGGGACTCGGGATATTTTGTAAGAATGGTAAGTGTAAATATTTGGCAACAGTCTCATATCCGTCCTCTCCGCGTCCCGCTGGAATAGATGACGCCGGGTTACTGCACTATGTGTAGTTTCTGTTGATGGCAGTAGCAGATTTAACACTTCTCCACAGTTGGTTTTTACTGTACGAGCATTTGAAGTCTGTCTGGTGTATGTGGGGTAATTGCTGTGCAGCAGGCTTGCTTGGAAGAGGAGAGAATGTTTGCTCAGTTTTCCGAGAGCCGCAAACGAGAGGCAGAACAAACGCCAGGCCCGTTGCTGTTAAAAATACACAGAGATGTTTTGAATTGCTGAAGGCATCTACCAGAAAGCAGAAATATTTATTTGCTTGGCTCGTAGCGGGATTGTTAGACTCGCAACGAGGCTAAATCCATTCACAGGGTTACTGGAAACTGGTGTCTGAACTTGTGAACTCAGGAAAACTCCTGCTCCGCTCCGAGGTCTCCGCTGCCCTCCGAGCCCCACGGGCTGGTGCCCTGAGCTTTCCTCCCACTCCCCTGAGGCCCCGGCGGCCCCGCTTCCCAGTTCCTGCCTGGATGCAAGTTGCACCAAAAGGGTTACAAAATGTTGAGCCCCGTGTATGCAGACAATTTTCAGCTAGCTTACAGCAGCTGTGGAGCCCTGCTGATAGATTAAAAGCAGCTCCCAGCCCCAGAATGAAGTACATTAGAGCTCCCGCTGAGCCGAGCCGGGGTGAGGCCTACGCAGCTGTCATTTAGGCCAAGTTTCCAACCGAAAACTGAAGGAGAGGATGTAACTTAAAGAAAAGTTATAGTTTAAAATAAGGCCTTTGGTTATTAATCAAATCTAGGCAGGAATGCAGCGGTGCAGCGGGTTCCAGCCTCGCCAGCCCAGCGCTGGGGAAGGTAGGGAGGTCGTTCTCAAGGATCAAGAATGGGCATGTCCAGTCAGAGGCTGTTAGTGGGGGACACTCTGAAAAATCATCCTTTTTCTCTGTGCTTGTCTCTCTCCCTGAAGATAAACAGAATCCAAGCATTCTGGAGCTGTTGCAAGTCTGAGTTGGAGAGCCTGATCAGCTCTCACAATTGCTTTTTGCTGAAGCTGACCTTAAAGCATAGCAAATTCCCTGGGGAGCGCACTCATACCAATCTGCAGTTAGCAGAGAGGTGTTTAGAAGAACAGCAATCTTTATGGCCTGTTCTCTCTTTCCCAGTACGTCTCCACCACTGGGAGAGGCAGTCCCCATTAGCACGGCAAGCTCGGGGAAGCTCGTGAGCGCAGCTGATCCCTCAGCCACCCTCCCCTCTGCCCCATGGGCAGCAGTGCCACATCCAGCACCCTGCTGGTGCTCAGCCCTGAACCCAGCTCTGCTGCTTCTCTGCAGGAGCTCATTCATCTTACTGCCTCTCATCCCAGTAACTAGAAATGAACCTGTGCCTTTTGGTGCCTGTTCCCTGACCAGGAGCAGCTTCCTTGTCCTTGGTGCATGCCAGCTTCCAAGGGGTTTCTCAATTTTTAGTGCAGAGGGTCATTCATGAAAAACTGAGCAAAGCAGATGAATTAATTATTTTATCCTGCTGACATACTTTGGCTTCTGAGGACTTTTGTGCCCATTCTTCATTTAATTTGACTGGAAGGGTGCAGCAGAACTGGTCCTGCTCCTCACTCGTAGTTAACTGACTGTTTATCCACACGTGCCTGGGCCAGATTTGTCTCTGGGTGATTGAAAATAAAATATTCAAAAATATTTGTTTAAAATACGGACTTTTTCTTCCCGTATGTAGTGTGTGGTATGAATAATTTGTTGGAGATCAGATACAGTGTTTCAGCTCTTATCAGAAATGTATGCTATGAATCTGAAAGCCTGGCCTCTCGCTTGCTCTCTCATGTTTAGTGCATAATGAATATCCAGCCTGGCAGAAGGGAGAGGATCAGAGTGGGAAGCAGGGTGTACCATGAGGATTTATCCTGCTGCCATTGAAAACAGTATGACAACTCTGGGTAGTTTCTTGGTTACTGGAGGAGCAGCCTCTTGAGAAAGGACCCTCTAAAATAAAGCTCTTGTGTTCTGCAGCCAAGGGTAACTGAGGGTCATTAATTCCATGTGTCACAGGTGCTTGGTTCTAGTTCCCTCGCTCATTCCAGCAGCTTTCAGCAGCACCCAACATTAACATTAGCATACAGAACCCCCTTATTTGTATATAAATGGGGATAGAAATGAGTGTATAGGATGAGTTGAAAGGCACAGTGAAGCAAGTGAAGTCTGTAGTGTGTGCACAGGCTCCTAGCAGCAGAGCTGGACCCCATCAGAGATCCTGCAGAATACTCAAAACAGTCATTTTCTAGGGGACCTGAAGTTTGATACATAACCTTATAGTAGTGTTGTGGTTCCTTACGTATGTGCTGTGGAGGGGATACTCCTCCGTGGGGCTGTGTGTGAGTGTAGTGTTTGCACAGATCCTTCTATTTAGTGTTATTCATATTGACAGCAGTGAAAGATGGTTTGACTTGTGGGGAAGAAGAGAGCTGATGCAAATTTAGTCAGCATCCCTCACAGCCAGGGGAAGGAACTCTGGGCAATTGCTGGGAATCACCAAACAGTGGCACGTCAGAGATGTGTATGCTGAACATTCCAGTCTACGTGGAATAAGTGATAACTCAGTGTTCTCTCTCCTGGTGAACGCACAGCACTTATGTGCATTTGGCCTCTAGTGGAGTCAAATAAGTCACCTTGCCCTTGGAAAACTCCTGGGCCAGCAGGACTCCCTGCTGCTTGTCGAGCAAGGTTAGTGACTTAGGCCGGTGTTGACATGAAAATGTATCAAGGACATGCAAAGAGCTAAATATCTACATTTATTAAGTGCTGAATATTGAGCATTATTTTCTGCTTGTGATTTTGAAAGTGGTGTGATGAATGTGCTCGGTAAACGTAATAAATACATACGGTACAAAGTTTCTTGGTAGAAAAAATTAAATTGTATCTAGCACAGCTGAAACACATCATAAACCTGAACCACAGAGTAGATTGCAGTTTATGGAAACAAAGCTCACTAATGTTCTGTTGCTCTTCCAGAAAGGAGCACTGTACTGTGCTATCAGCAATAAAAGCAGGGGGAAGAAAAAAATTCAAAAAGCCTAACAAAAAAACAAATAATTTTTAACAGCTGTTACTTGAAGTAATAGCTTGAGTCCTTAAATGATTTCTTTCCTCACTCAGAGTAGGAATGATGCACTGTAATCTGCCTCAGGATGAGGGATTGGTTTTCTGTTCACTTGCTTGAACAATTCCTACCATGGGTGAATGAGCTGGTGAGCAACATGAGTGTGTTGGGGACTGTCGGGTGAGATTCTGGGGGGTTTTGGTGGGTGGTGGTGTAGTTTTGGGTTTGGTTTGTTTTTTTTTTTAAAGCTCTGGATTATTTCTAATCATCTAATCTCACTTGGTGGGCTGAATGTTTGAGATTTACATTTTGGAGACCTGCATCCATTTGTAGAAGTTTTCTCTTTGCTGGTGTGCAGAAGCTTTCTCCACTTCCAAAAGGGCTTATTTTCCTTAAGCTAGGACTGCAGAAGGATGTCTGTCAGCTTGGGCTGGGTTTTTTTTTTTTTGCCTTAGCCTGGCTGGTTTATCTTAAGCATACTCGGTAGACTTGCCTCAGTTTTTCTGGAGCTATTGTTCTTTTTTACCCGGTGTTTGCACGCTGCAGCGCACCTAGGGAATTTCAGCAGTTGGAATATACATGAAAAGAGACCCGCTCTACTTTCATAAGGTCCCTGGATGTATTGGACAAAACCTCAGGGCCCCGTGGTGGAGCCAGAGCCACATTGGTATTCCTTGCCATCACCACACACAGGATAGCATGAAGCCCAGACCAATCGAAAACTTGACAGTAAGCCTTTTGATTTTGCGGGGAAGCCTTCATCAAGCTGAGAGAGGGAAGGGAATGGAGCCCAAACTGGGCTTCATACTGTGGCAAGTTTTAAATCCCAGCCCAACCACAGAGCTGCTTGATTGGAATAGTTGGAAACTGCGTCCAGGAATTCGGCAGCAAGATCTTGGCTTTCAGCAGCTCCTGCCTTTCTAAAGGAAAACTCACCGTGCGGGTCACTTAGGAGCCCAGTGATGCTGTCAGAACTGTGCATATGCAGATTCTCATAAGGCATAGGTGTGAGGCACACTGCACAGTGTCTGCTGCTGCACATTCCTGTCCTGCAGCTGCTTTGTTTCTTTGCCTCGTGGTGGAACGCTCTTGGCTAAAGCTGCTGGGCTTTGTGTTCTAGGCTACTGAATCGTGTGGTCCTTAGTCTACTTCAGAAGCAGCAGAAGCGCCCCTCCTTTACTCCGTGTGTGTTACCATTAACCTCTCCTGTAAGCACGAGGCTGCAGCATACACCCTGGATGTGGTGTGAAACCAGCCTCTGTTTATTCGTTGGGCATTCCAGTGGCGTGTCACAGTTAGCACCGAGCTCACTAACGACGTGTCCCCGAGTCGAGATCCCCGCTCGTCCTTCCTCGCCTGGCGCTGGCGCCTTGCTGCCAGCGCTGCCTTTGGCTCTGCAGATGGAAGAGCTGAGCTTTCCCTCCTGGGGGAGAGGGCAGAGCCTCTGCTGCAGCTCCCCCCCCACACCCCAGGAACGCTTAATCTGAAAACTCCAAAGATGCTGCCGCTTTGGTGTCTACCTAGAACTGCATTTTCCTCTTTGTTACCCCTGGAATTGCCATCCAATTATGCCTCAGCCCAGCTCTCAGTCAGACAAAACTCTTATTGACTTTCATGAGAGTTTGTCTAATTAAAAGATGAGTTGGGAGTGCAGCAGAGATAAATAGCAGACGTGTGTAAAAGTGGCAAACTGATAGATCTGTGCTTTGTGTCAGAAGGTCATCCCTGTAACACACTTTCCTGATTGCGATGGGAGACTTTTTTTTCCATGGAGTGGCAGAGAGTCCCCCCTCCAGTGCAGTGGTGCCTTTTATAGACTGCAATTCCTTCCAGCACAGAGCACACCACTGAACAGGGCCTCACAGCCAGTAAATGGGAGTGTTGGCTCTCTCGTGTGCTGAGGGCTTTTCCCCGTGCCAGGGCTGCCGGCTGGCAGCCTCCCACCTCCACCAGAGGAGCAGGAGGTCAGCGGGGGGTGTGGGCCATGGTGGGAGCCCAGCCTGGAGCTCAGGAGGAGTTTGTCCCCTCCTCTCCCCCGGGACACACGGGAGAGCAGCTGGCAAGAGGCATCAGCTCCGCAGTGCCCGCTGCCCGCATGGTGCCCGCTGCCCGCGTGCTCCCCGAGGACAGCCCCGTCCGGGAAGCAGAGGGGACACTTGGTGCAGATCCATCCCCGTGCTGTGTTCAGGCTCTCTTGGATCGACCAGTTGTCAGTGTTTCCCCTGCCAGCATCTTGGGTTTGGGTGGTTGGGTTATCTCCTTGTGCCACAGAGAGGCATCCCCTCTAGCTAACAAAGTTTTTGGGTGCAGCGTGCAAACAAATCGATTTTTAGCACAAAGAAGCCTTAGGAAATGATGAGCTTATGCAGCTCAATGTTGAGGAGGTAGCTAAACCAGAACTTTTAGGGTTGAATTGTAGAGTGTCCGGATGTCTGTAGTTTGTAGGATTGTCTCAAGAAACACCAAATGTGAGAACCTGTCCACACCCCATAACTGCAAGAAATGGACCTGTAGCTCTATAGAGGGCAAGGTCACAGGCTGGCACCTTCCGGTTGTGTTGACGTGGCTGCAGTGAGTAAACATCCCTGGCTCTGGATGTGACCCAAATGTTGTGACTTTCTGCAGGTCTGTGGGGAGATGAGCTCTGAGCAGCTCTCACCCAGAGCGCTCTGCCTGCAGATCCCTACGGATCCCCGGGTCAGTGGGTGCTCTGCACCAGAGGGAGGGCTCTGCAGCCCCTTCCTCTTGACTGCTGGCACCAGGGGGGGATTGGTGCCACCCTGTCAGAAGTTAGCAAATACATGCTTTGGGATGAAACAACAGGCAGCTGGGAAAATTAATCTCCTCGTGCATCAGCTGATGCTGAACGCTTTAAAGCTGCAATAGGTGCAGAACTCCACCTGGAAAGATCCCTTGAAATTCCAGGGAATGAGTCTAAACGACTCGGTGCTCTGTAGCAGATACATGATGCCAGCCAATGAAGGGGCAGGATTTAATCCTGCTATTTTGTAATAGGCTAGTAAATATTTTATCTCGAGTCATGTTCCTTTTACATGAAATTTGAGGCCAAGCCCATCACTCCCTTAGTCAAGCAAAGTTTAGATCCATGAATTCTTTAAAGGGCTGGTGCTGTCCATCTCCCCACTGCTAGAGAAGAGGTGCTAATTTATCTCTGCACTCTTTGTTTTTTCCCTCACCCTGCCCTGCATTCTCGGATGTAAACCTTCATTTTTTTCAGGAACCTCGTCCCATTATTGAAAGGGAAAAAAAAAATAAAGGGAGTCAAAATGCAGAGCCATTTTGTTTGCTTTGCTGAAGGCAGAGAACCTGCAGAATCAGTGCTGTGCATAAGCCGCCTGACCCTGCAGTTTCTCTTACCAGGGGCTCATTTGTATGCAGAGGGGATTAGTCAGAATTTACTGTAGCTTCTCCCTGGGGAGCTGTGAACTCCCTAGGAATATGCTCTGACGAAAGCGTGCAGTTGGTAAGATTAGAACAAACCCTTCTGCTACAGAAAGTGCCTTGGTCACTCACTAGGCCTCCAACATTGAAATCATTTTCATTTATAACCTTTTTGATCATTCAACCTCAAAGAAGCCTTGGCTTTTATGACAGCTTGCACCAAAATTGCCCAATTATTGGGTGGGGTGGGGGGTGGGAGCAGAGGAGTGAGGGAGAAGCTGAAAACAGATGTGAGAGACAGGGCACTTGATCTGTGCTCATGGCTTTTTCTTCCCTTCTCCTACCAATATTTTTACAGCTGTTGACATATATTGAGTTACATGTGGCTGTGCCATATCCCCGTGGTATAGTTTCAAAGATCTGCTCACCATAAAGTGTGCTGTTCTCAAGTAAATGACTCTGACTTCAAGAAAGCACAGTAGTTTAAATGTTACTATAAATACAGGAGCTAAGACATTTTAATTATAATTTTTGAGTTACACAGTGCTGTGTACGTACAGCAGGCGTTCACAAAAGGCTGGGATGTGCTCAGGTTACTGTGCTCTCTCGTGGCTAAGGCAGTAACTGCAGACAGCTGCCTCTGCTGAGCCCCTTTATTTACATTTTTTGCACGGTGTTTATTGAAAATTAATATCTTGGGTTTGAGAGTTCAGCTGTGGGAGCAAGAGAAATGGCAAAAAAAAAACCAACAAACCAATAAATTCCAATTCAGATTCGGGAGAGGGTTGGGTTTGGTTGGGTTTTTTTTTTTTTTTGCTTTGGGATATCCTAGAAATGTTGCTTCAGTCAGAATATAAGTTTGGTTGGAAATATCAGCGCATCTATTGTCCTTTCAGTGCCCTTCCAACTCGCATCTGGTAACTAGGGCAGATTGAGAATTCAGTACTAACAGATCTGTCAGATTTTTGAGAAAATCCCAGGGTGTGAGCTCATTGCTGATTAATTTTTTCATCAGTGTAGCACTGTCGGCTTTAGTGAGGTTATTCCTAATTTGCTCTGAAGAAAGGAGGAAAAAAAAACCCCATTCTCCAAGTGGGTGCTGCTGTCTTGGGAATAAATAAGCACAGCAGCGTGTGCCAGGAGGTTCATTTTTAGCTGTCAGTGGGTTGAGGGTGTTGGGTTGTTTGGGTTTTTTTTTTGTTTGGTTGGTTTTCTAGGGTTTTGTGTGTTGGTTGGGGTTCTTTTGTGTGTGTGTTTTGTTTGGTTTCGTTGTTTGGTTTTTTGTTTGGGTTTGTTTCAGTGTTTTTTTAGCTTAAACAAAACCTCCATAAAAAGCCTTTTCAGGATTTTGCCTGATACATCAGTACTGGTTATGCACGGTGAAGGATTCCAGCCTGGCTGTGGAGAGCAGAGCCTTAGCATTTGGGCTGATACAGACAGCAGAACAGCAGCTGAAAGCTTAAACAATTTTGTAGTACAGTAACACGGCCCTTTGGAGAGCTCTGCAATTGAGATCTAACAAATCAAGTATCAATAGGGCTCCCTAAATGAATTTGTCTTCCTGCAGTACCTGTGACAGAGCCATTGTAATGGAGATTTCAGCTACCTCTGCTGTGCCTACTGCAGTAAAAGCAGCTCCTCTCGGTGCCTTCAGGGCCTGAACCAAGATTCACTGGAATCAGTATAAAAAAAAAAATTCTTTTGATGACTGAAACCAATTTTGCATCAAGCCTTTACTGCAGGCTTGGATGCCCATCGTTGCTGATGGCATGTTTTTGGTCATGCTGTCTACTAATCTGCATAAATTAATAAATAATATGCATACTAAATAGCACATGTACAGTAAACTGCATCTTGTGGCTGCCCCGAAAGGCTGCCATGGTTTCTGGCAGCGTTCCCCGTGGCCTCAGCAAGAAATGCTGCAGCAGGGGGAGGGTTTGGGGCCCTGGAGTCCTCGGTGCCCTTGCCAGCAGAGTCCTCGGGCATGAAGCTCGGCCAGGGAACGCTGTGCTCTTCCAACTGTTGTGAACTCTCCTGAGAAGGAATGAAAACTCCAGGCCCCCATCAGAGCTGCACCCTCTGGCCTTGCCCCTCCACGATGGCAGCGGGGCGAGCACGGGGGCTGTAGAGATGGTGGGAAGGAACCCAGAGCATCTAATGGCTTTTACTGGCTCTGCACTCAAATCATTGTGTGCTTTCTTTTGCTTGTAGCCACCTCTCTCTGTGACCCAAACCCAGCTTTTCTGTTGTGCAGGTTGTACAGGGGAGCGAAGGCCAGAGAAAAATGTCTTTGTGCCTCTGAGCACCTCTACAGACTCTTGTTTGAGGGAGCAAGCCCATTCACCTCGAGCACCTTGCGGGTTGTTCTTTCTTTCAGAAACCTTTTCCAGAGGCAGAGTGTAGGTGAGGGAGCCGGATGATGAGGATAAGCCTTGCACAGAGATGGCAAAGGCTGCTTCTCCCTTGGCACTGCCAGCTGTGGTGCCTTCTCTTACCCGGGCCAGTTACAGGCTTCTTCCTGAGGGCTTGTGCTGGAGCTAGCCATCTACTAATGGAGTGGGTAATTAATTCCGTGGCTGGTTTTGGTCATGTAAATCAAACCCGAGTGCCGTTGCTGGAGGTCTCTGGCAGGCCAGCTACTTTGCCAGCAGATGCCTGACCGTGGCTCCATCAAAGGGCCGCGTGTCTGTTCCTGGTGTGTCTTCTCATTGTCACATTTCTCAGGGAGCACAGATGAGCTGGTTCTCCTGCCTGGTGTTGGATGGCTGCTTTGGAGGGAGGAGTCTGGGCACGGGCGGTGTCGAGGACTCAGCATCTGCCCTGCCCGTGCCACCTCCAGGCACACGCTGGCCTGGGCAGGCTGGGGCAGGCACAGAAAGGCAGGAGCATCTTGGGCACTCCTGGGACAGCCAAGCAAGGCAGGCTCCCTCCTGCAGCCTGAGAGGCTGGGCCACCTCCACCTCTGTCTCCTAAACGACTTGTATTTGTCCAGTCTGCTTAAGATAAAATTTCAGATTTGTATTCAGAGGTGCTGACTGACATGTTTCCTTTATGAATTCTTGTGGATTACTATTGATTTTTGACTGTGGTTTTCAAAATCCTACTCCTAGGACTCTGGAGATTTCCCCGCTGCAATAATAATGTATTGTCATTCTTAATATCTCAGATCCTTGACACAATATTCATATTAAAACCACAAAAAAGCTACATTAGAGTAACACCGAGGGTCTGACTGGAACCCACCAAGGCAGGGGAAATCAAAGTGGGGGCTGAAAATGAAGGCTGACACTGGGAAACATATCCCATTGTACTTAAGTGCTGGAGTTCACCCGTGATTGCAGGATCACTTGTGCTTGAGAGACGGATTCCTCCGTGCAGCAGGAATGAGTTATGATGTGTTGTAAATTGTGGGGATTAACTATTGTAGCTGAGAGGGCCTGTTTTTTGTAGAGAGCTACATAAACCAGCATTACGGAAGTCACTTTAACATATTTTATGGACTTCTGGTCCCTTTCACACACAGTGCTATTAAAAATTAATTCCACCTTTCTGCCGCTTGCATAATAATTCTGGATCAAATGGTTCGGGTCAGTAAGGAGGGGAGGAAAATGTCACAGCACTGCCTGTGTGAGCTTGTAGGGGTCTGTCCTTTAACCGTGTGGCCCCAAAGCGTTGTGTGGACGTGCACAATCCTGGTGAGTGTGCTAAGTGGTGGGGTTCATCCACCTGCACGATGAGAACACGCTGAGGTGCCGCGAGGCCTTCCAGGCCCCGCCACCTTTCACCTTTCCCGTGCCATCTCTTTGGGAGTCAAGTTTTTCCAGCCAAACATTTTTCTTGCTAAGTTGAAGAGCTCACTGGAGCTGTTCGCTGGTTTCTCAGCGTGCGGCGTGATACCCTGCGGAGCAGCAGGAGTGGGAGTTGAGAACTAAGCAGGAATTTTCCCAGGGCCGAGGGGAGGCCGGGCGGGTGATGCACCCTGGGGGGCGCTTCCAAGGGCCACTCGTTGCACGGGTACCCAAGGAGCCCATTCTGCTGCTGCCACATGGCCCAGTTCTAGGAGGGGAGCAGAACTGTTGTGACTATAGCAAACAAAGCAATTCAGTGTGTAGATTTCCATTTTGGAACAGATTTTTATGGGTGGTTTTCTAAATAACTGTTCATCACCCCTGCTCTCTCCTGTTATTAATGCTCACAGGGAGAGTCCCTCTGACATTACCCTCCAATTCATGGAGGCAAAGTGACAGGGTTTCCTCATAAATGATGGTTACGTGTCATTTGCATCTATCTAGGATCTCCTTATTGGTGCTGTTATTAGCAGGGAGCAGATAGAGACAGAAAGTAGATTCCCTGGATTCCCATCAGAGCAGAGCATTCAAAATTTGGTGAGCTAAAGCACCTGAGGATCTACCCCACGGGGCCCTGCAGTTGGTGACAGCTTAGCCACCCGTCCTGGTGATGCCCCAGGAGCAGGTGAACACCTAATATTTTGGCTCACCAACGTTACTGTCACCTGCCTCTGAAGACACTAACGGACTAAACTGAGGTTTGTTTGGTGCAAGTGGGGCTCCACCAAACACCAGATTTGGGTGACCCACGTGGCTACCCCCTGGCACTAGTGGCATTCTCCAGGGGTGTTTGCTGTTTGTCCGTCTGGCATTGGAAAGCACAGGACTACCCTCCTCTGCTTTCCAAGAGGAGGTGATTCTGAGATGAAATTCCCTTTGGAAAGGCCAGATGAAGGTAAAGGTTTACATGGAAAGCTTGTTTTCCTCTGGAGAGGTGGCTGGTGCCCTTCCACGAGCACTTTGCATTGGTTAACGTGGCTTGAAGGGTAGATGCTGGTAACTCCCTGACGCAGCAGGTTCTTTGACCTACTACAAATCACACTTTTTATCCTATCCACCAACATTCCCAAAGCTTAGTGGCAGTGTTTGGAAAAGAAGTGCAGGTACTGCTTGCACACACCATCACTGTGAGTTATTTCACTCAAATACCAAGAACTAGTCAACATGAAACAACAGCAGGTCACAAAAGTCTTCAATAGAGAAAATCATTAAAGGAGGCTGTAAAAACACACGTGTGCTCTAATGCTACCACAGCTGATCAGTTCAAAGTAAATTCAGTATTTCCTGGGAAAAAAAATTGGGTTTGTTCTTTTGAAATTATGTCTTAAGTTAATCTTTCAAGTGAGTTATAAATCCCTGTAAATGGAGCTAGCATTGGAATGAATAGACACTAAAACTGGACTGAAGAGAAATCATGCTTCCTTGGTGCAAATCTAATAACAGATTTCAGGTCCAAAGAGCTCTGCTCAGTGGTAGATTCCCTTTTCTGTCATCATGAAGCACTGGGAGCTGCTGCCTGCCTGCAGGACCAGGCTCTGCAAGGCCCTGCCCTGAGCTCCTGGAGTATTTTAGAAGTTCTATCAACATGGAACTGGTGCAAGCAGACGTGCATCTGAGGCAAGGAAGCAAAACAACTGGATGGGTTGCCTTTGGCAGGAGCAAGATGAGGTGTTTTCTTGTTTTCAGAGCGATGGTAACCCTGGCTGTGCCAGCAGCACAAGCCAACCTCTGCTGTGTCAGAGCAAGGCTTGGTGGGGCGGGTGGGCAGAGGGGTGGTCACCTCCCTGACCCAGTACCCTTCACAGCTATTTCATTTGTTGTTTTTACAGAATAAGACTTAAAAAAACATAAATTAAAAACTAAAAAATCATTCAAGGCCCCCCCCCCATCGTTGCCTAGTGTTGGGGAGCTCCTGGTTACAAGGGTCTTGGAGGATTGTTAGCTTTCAACTAAATTACCCGAGTTGAAGGCTGTGGAGGATGAGCACTTTCAGCCACTGCCTCCTCAGTGTGAGGATGAATGTCAAAGGGAATATTCTGTGACAGTTCCTTGTGACCCAGATTCCACAGGAGTCCCTTACAAAACCATCTTTGAGCTCACAGTCCTGAGGACACCTCATCCCCACGAAGCCAAAGGCAGGAGGGAGGCTGCTATGCTCTGCCAGATCTCGGACTTGCTATCTGAGCCTTCTGCTCTTGTTTGATAGCTCAGCCTTTGTGCCCTGCAGATCCTTTTTCAATGGTGTGAAGCAGGAAGAAATCTATTACAATGACCACCATTTTTTTTTTAAATTTATATATTATTATTTAATAATACAAGATGGGACTGTGAAGAGGTGTTAAAAAGTGGAAATGAAAGGCAGGAGTTGTAAGGAAAAGCTGCTCATTGGTCGAGCCTGCAATGCAGTAAATAATAACCCCAGAGGTGAAAGGCAGCCTGTTCTAGAAAAAAGGCAGTGCAAAAGACATTTTATTATTTTTTTTTTCTCCTGTGGGTTTAGGGGAGAAAAGGTCCTTTATTCTTTAGTAACTTTTCTGATTTTGAATATGTGCTTGTCTGGTCATAAGGAGCAAGGTCATTCCTACTGCTCAGGGCCTAGGCTTTGTGCTGCTGTTGGTGGGAGCTTCTCTCCTCTCTCCTTTTCCTCCCTCCCTCTATCTCTCCTTTTCTTTTTCTCCTGAGGTGCAGATGGCCACATTTGCAGGTTAACTGGAACAGCTGGAGGCACATTATTAGCTTCCTGCTGCTAACTCATATTTGCTTAGATTTTTTTTTTTTTTTTTAACAGCAACATAATTTACAAGTAGTAGGCCAGTGACAAAGCTGGCATGTTCTAAATCCGCATCTGATTTATAGAATGCTGTTGCTTATCAGTGAATGAAGTCATAATTATTGCTTTGTACCATTAAATAGCATAAATATATAAACTGTTATACAAATTGCAGCAAATGTTTCCTCTAGGGAGCTCTAGACAAAATTTTAATGTAGTGCATTTGTCTGTGGTGGCAGTTTCTATGGTATATAATAATGTTGATAAATTTCACTGTAGCAAGTGACATTTTCTAACATTAATCCTGGTGGTAAAAATCTGATGAATACTAGAGCTGTACTGGTGGGTGCAAGAGGAATGAGAGCTTTTGACACTGAGTGAATTGATTTGAACGCTGCTCCAGAGCAGGATGGTGCAGTGATGACAGATCCCTCACCGAAAGGAAGGGGGACTCGGGCAGGCTCTGGACAGCCAGGCACTGGGGAGCTCGACTTGATGATGGTGATAATTAATTCTTTGAAAAATCTTTATTGATTAAAACATCCTTTAGTTTGAAAAGCAAAAGGAAACAAAATGGTGGAAGAAAACCACTTTAAATCCCATCTGGTTGGTTAAACTCTGTGCCTGTGGGTAAAGACCCTGCAGGAGATAGAGATGCAGCACCTTGCCTCAAATGTGGTGTGAGCTGTTGGGTGGGGGCTGCCCTGCCCATGCCCTGCCCATGCCCTGCTTGCCCACCATGCCCTGCCCATGCCTTCCCACCGCTGGAGGTCCCCATGGCCAGGGCCCAAGCGAGTGCATGAGGCCACCCCCAGGGGAACGAGCCAGCAGTGGAATCAAACTGGAGCACAAGGAGTGTGAGAGGTTCCTCTGACCTCCCATCTGTGCAGCAGGAATAGGGTGACTCTGGTGGGTTTTTGCCAAGTAATGGCAGAAAGGACGGTGTGGGTTTTGTGATTTTTCTGCAATGGCTTTTCCTCTCCTTCGTGATCCCAACCCCAGTGCCTGTGCGTGCTGGGTGTCACTGCTGGGCACAGCAAAGTCACCTCTGGGTAGCCCTGGGATCACCACTCCTTGAGCATGAGGTGCCTGGCCTTGCTCATGCTCCCTTGCTCTGGTAGCCCTGCTGGTACAGAGGCAGGGGGCAGCCTCTGAGCCAGCCTGGGCTGTGCCCTGCGTGTCCTGCCATCTGTCTGAGGCTGGGATTGTTAGGCTTTTATTCCTGAAAATAAGGGGTGCTCCAGGCAGGCTGTCAGCCCAGGTGCCTGGTGTGCACACGTGTGGGCTGGAGCAGAGGGAGGGTGCAGGTGGGTGAGGGGCAGGTTTGCCCCAGTCTGGGGACCTGCCTTCCTAGGAGAGCTGCAGTCCGCCCACCCACCAACCCACCCACCCACAGCTGTCCTGGTTGCTCCCTCCCCCTGCACAAGGTGCCTTTCTCAAAGTGCAGCTGTATCCATGTCTTGTGCACATTGACCAAGGGTACTACTGCCTGGGGTACTGGCTCAAAGTCAAGAGGGAGAGATGTGGGAGGCCAAGAGAAAAGTTCTATGTTGGTGCTCGTGTTTCTGAGACAGGAATGGTGTTCCAGGCGTTCAGCTGCCTGCCTGTTAATTATCCATGTGATGTCACTGTTAAAGGAAACTGATGAGATGCTTCAGTATGGTCTTGATGGTTGTCAAGGGCCAGGTGAACCCCTTCCATCTACATCAGGGATTAAGATGGTTGGCAGAGCTGGTGTGTGCCCAGCGAGCTCGGGGGGCATTTGGTTCATCTCTGATGGTGGTAAGGGTGCATGTGATGCCAGCCCATGAAGCAGCAGGGCCACCTAGGAGAGCCTGCCTTGCATTCACAGCTCAGTCGCTCAGTGCTCGTGCTTGAACACCATGTGATTTTGTTCTGGTTGAGCTGCTGTGAGTGGGTCCTCTTTACAGACCACAATCAAATGTTTGTGGGATGCTGAACTGTACAGTAAGTAAAACCTGCCTGAGAATATCCCCTGTTGTCCCCATCGGTGAGTCACAGAATCACAGAATCACAGATATTAGGGGTTGGAAGGGAGCTAGAAGATCATCTAGTCCAACCCCCCTGCCTGA